>CM038682.1:227918438-228057164 GCA_021605205.1 Aegilops longissima
ATCTCGGCCCGAACGCCTTTCAGCTCTTCTCCAAGCTGGGCATGGGCATCCTGGAGCTTGTTCCTTTCATGTCGCACCTTATGCAGCACCTCTCGCCGCCTTTAGTTGGCGAGAAGTTCTTGCCTGTCCGGATCTTGTCCGCAGCACCTGCAATGTCATTTTTAGACTTGCGCAATGGCCAAGCGCCACTTATCTTTCTAAAATAATGCGTTACTGTGAGAGGTCCTTATGCTTCCTCCTGCGCCTTTAAAATGCGGCCTCGAGCTTGGGCCTTGCACTCTTGCAACTCCCGAGACAGTTGGGTATTCTTCTCGGTAAGATCTCAGATTTCATATGATCCTTAAATCAGTTAATATAACTACTTTAAGTCTCGGGGCTACTGCATATACACCTATTAAATTCTCTTACCCGTATGTCTTTTACATACCGCTCCGTGGCTCGTAAAACTATCTTGAGTGGCACGAAGGTGCGCGTCCCCGTGTTAAAGGCATTCAACGCCTTGGGGAGAAGCACGCACACGGCATCTTGTCGGCGGCGCTTTGTGATTCAGGGCACTCTCCACCTCGGACTTGGTGGCGGACAGTCTTTCGCATCCTCCTTCGAGGAACGTCCTGCTCGCGCTTGCGCCGCCTCCCCTCCTGGCCAAAAGGGAGCCGGCTGGTAGAGGTTGGATTGACAACTTCCACGCCCGCAGAACCGGCGGACGCTTTTTTCCCTATAAAATCATGAGCACTCAAAATGCTTCCTAGGAACGTTGTTTCTAAAGATAATGAATTGTGAGCTACACCTTTGCGGCGACGTTTCAGTCAGCGCGCTCCTCTTCCGCCTACCGTCCGAATCGCCTTGTTGGTCAGCCCACCGGCTCGGCTTTCGCCCTAGGGGCGCTCCACGCTGACAGCGCCGTCATATCGGTGGTCGAAATAAGCAAGGAAGGAATGACGGTATCGGGCTTCGCCGCAATTACTCGGGAAGCCGGATATAGTCCGGATAGTCCGCCGTGATGGCGATTTAAGGCATTGTCCATGCTAAGCTGGTGGAACACCCCGCCGATTAGCTCCACCTTTATGTCCGGATCCTCTTCGAGGCCGGATCCCGGATCTCTCGATCCTCAAAGGCGGAGCCGGACTCAGCATTCCTCCACAGTCCGGTGCAGTTCTGCGTCGAAAGAAGAACACAATGTAAGAAACTTAGGTTTCGAAGGCACGGGTCGGACACGCTGAGTGTTCGCTACCCAAGGTCGGGATTGTTCATGGAAAACCCATTTAACGGGTTCGTTCAAGGAAATCCTCCTTCTCCCCTTATACAGGCCGGACAAGATCGCCACCAGATCTTCGGCCGATTCCGCCCTTTATGCCATGACGGGTGGCATCGCCCTCCCGCTGAAATCCCACATGGGTGGCCTCAGATTGTAGTGGCTGCACCCGCAGAATGCATGTTGCCATGACTCCAATCATGGTCAACTGGGCATGGGCCAAGAACCTTATTCGCCCATCGATAATGGACGCCTTGTCTTCCTCGGTCATGGGCTCGCGGACGCCAACTAAGGCGTTTCGTCAGAGGAGCATTGCTGAACTCCGGGAGGCCGATCCGAACAGGGTCCAGCAGCGGAGCGTCTTCTATATAAAACCATTCCGAAGGCCAGTCTTCGGGTGCCTTCTTAGGGGTTCCGGATGGATATCCGGTCCCGGCAATGCGCCATATTTCGGCGCCGCCCACTTGATATATGGACCCCTCGTGAGAGTGGGGTACAAGGCAAAACAAACTCTTCCACAGCCAAGTGGGGCTCGATGCCCAGGAAAAGCTCGGAAAGAGCTACGTAACCCATAATATGCAGGATTGAGGCGGCGTGAGGTGATGGAGCTGGAGTCCGAGAACTGTGAGCCCGCGGAGGAATGGATGTACAGAAATCCGAGTCCCCTTATCGATAGGGGACAAAGCATACCCCCGCCCCTTTGCTGGGATTAGGGGTAACCTCGCTTGCTTCCCACCTTTGTAGGTGGCAAGCCCGGCTCGAACCTGAACCATGAAGGCCGGAGGGAGATATCCCCCATTTGAAGCTTCACCAGCTCACAGCAAAGCAGAGCATCTCCTCCAATCTCCCGCAAAGGGCTGGAGCGCGAGAAGAGGAGCGCTGACGGTCCATGATGGAATGGATTTTTGGTCGAAAGCGCTCCGATGAGTATTTGAAAGGAAGATGGTGATTTGGATCTGGATTCTTGCCTCCCTTATAGGCAGATTGTTCGCACAACTAGGGGTAAAACATAAAAACACCGGCTTTTCACATTCGCACGACGCGTGGAAGAAGGCCATTATTGGGCGTGGAAGCCGAGACGCACAACATTGATGGGGAAGCGGACACTGCTCAGCAGTGCGTGGAACTTAAAGGAGAACCCGCCTTGCAACGCCAAGACTACACGCATGCTGGACTTATCGTCATTGAAGCCTGGTTCGGGGGCTACTGAGGGAGTCCCGGATTAGGGGGTGTCCGGATAGCCGGACTATCATCATCGACCGGACTCCAAGACTATGAAGATAGAAGATTGAAGACTTCACCCCGTGTCCGGATGGGACTTTCCTTGGCGTGGAAGGCAAGCTTGGCGATACGGATATGTAGATCTCCTACCATTGTAACCGACTCTATGTAACCCTAGCCCTCTCGGTGTCTATATAAACCGGAGGGCTTTAGTCCGTAGGACTACAATCACAACAACCCTTACAATCATACCATAGGCTAGCTTCTAGGTTTAGCCTCCTTGATCTCGTGGTAGATCCACTCTTGTAAACATCCACAATATCAATATCAATCAAGCAGGACGAGGGTTTTACCTCCATCAAGAGGGCCCGAACTGGGTAAACATCGTGTCCCTTGTCTCCTGTTACCATCCGCCTAGACGCACGATTCGGGACCCCTACCGAGATCCGCCGGTTTTGACAACCGACAACGACCATGGATTAAATTTTGGGGCGATGGCTCTATCGCGATAGACGTCCCCTGAAAGGCTATGCTCCCTCTTGGGGATGTGTGTAGTATATATCATGTTCACTGTTTTGACCCGAGGGGAAACTTCTTTTGTCCCCCGTGTTCGTATCCTTTTCCTTGTTCTCGACATTTAACTTGCGGCCTGTTTAAAACCCAACAATCTGTTGGTATGATTGGTTGGTTTGTGCAGGGTGCCATGGATCCGCACGGACGATCAGTATGTGTTCCAAGTGGATGGTCCCTGATTGTTTCTTTTATATGGCTTTTTCCGCTGACCGGACTTGGAGCCACTGAATCCGGCGTTGACTGTCGTGTCATCGGTGTTGTCACCATTGCTTCGGCGTTTGTGTCTGCTGCGTCGAAGCTTGCCGTTGCTATTTTTGACCTCGGAGGTGCCCATTTCACTTGCTGTGTTTTTGCTACGGGCCAGCCAACTATCCTCACCCGCACAAAAAGCGGGTCATGAGTGCCGTGAGGGCTGCCATGGACTTCGGCTTTTCCTGGCCGGGGTGGCGGGCGAGCCATTCATCATGGATGCTATGTTTAAAGGCCGCTAGGCTTCTACATCCGGACAGTCAACGATCTGGTTCTTTTCAGTTAGGAACCTAGTCCAGAATTTCCTGGCTGACTCTCCAGGCTGTTGAACTATGTGACTTAAGTCATCGGCATCTGGTGGCCAGACATATGTGCCTTGGAAGTTTTCAAGGAAGGCTTCTTCCAAGTCCTCCCTGCTGCCAATGGAATTTTCAGGCAGACTGTTTAACAGTGCCAAGCTGGCCCTTTGAGTTTTAGTGGGAGGTATTTGATGGCGTGAAGATCATCTCCACGGGCCATATGGATGTGGAGAATAAATTCCTCGATCCATACCGCGGGATCGGTTGTTCCATCGTATGATTCGATATTTATGGTTTAAACCCTTCTGGGAATTCATGATCCATTACTTCGTCAGTGAAGAAAAGAGGGTGTGCGGCGCCTCTATATCGGGCCGCATCGCGACATAGCTCCGATGGAGCCCGTCTACGGTTTTCGACCCGGGCATTACTAGGTTTGTCACGTCCGAATAGGTAGCCATCGTCACGTGTCGAGGCACGTCCTCGTGATCCATAGATCGATCTTGTATGTCCTGCTCTACTATCCAGGTCCCGCCGAAGGTCATATGTGTAACCCCGAGCTGTTTTATCCCTGCCTTTACGGCGAGGTGGGACAGTCTCGTGTTCGCTTGAGTTGCCGCTTATCCCGACCGCGTGGTGGTCGGTCACCATGATTGGCGCGATGATGGTACAGGCTCCGGCGCCTCATCATCAAACTGAGGTAGCAATTTGCGCTTCGGGTAACTTTTGGCTGGGCGCTTAAGGCCGTATTCTTCGGCTGTCAGGACATCAGTACATCTATTGTTGAGCAGATCTTGATCAGCTTGAAGCTGCTACTTGCTACCTCTTGAGCACTGCGTTGGATTTCCTTGAAGAGGAAAGGGTGATGCAACAGAGTAGAGTAAGTATTTCCCTCAGTTTTTGCGAACCAAGGTATCAATCCAGTAGGAGGCTACGCGCGAGTCCCTCGTTCCTACACAAAACAAATAGCTCCATGCAACCAACGCGATTAGGGGTTGTCAATCCCTTCACGATCACTTACGAGAGTGAGATCTGATAGACATGGTAGATAATATTTTTTGTATTTTTGGTATAAAGATGCAAAGTAAAATAAAAGGCAAAGTAAAAAGCAAAAACAATGATAAAGTGTTGGGAGATTAATATGATAAAGATAGACCCGGGGGCCATAGATTTCACTAGTGTCTTCTCTCAAGAGCATAAGTATTTTACGGTGGGTGAACAAATTACTATTGAGCAATTGACAGAATTGAGCATAGTTATGAGAATATCTAGGTATGATCATGTATATAGGCATCACGTTCGAGACAAGTAGACCGACTCCTACCTACATCTAGTACTACTACTCCTCCACTCATCGACCGCTATCCAGCATGCATCTAGAGTATTAAGTTCAAGAAAACAGAGTAACGCCTTAAGCAAGATGACATGATGTAGAGGGATAAATTCATGCAATATGATTAAAAAAACCATCTTGTTATCCTCGATGGCAACAATACAATACGTGCCTTGCTGCCCCTCATCCTTTGGGAAAGGACACCGCAAGATTGAACCCAAAGCTAAGCACTTCTCCCATTGCAAGAAAAACCAATCTAGTAGGCCAAACCAAACCGATAATTCAAGAGACTTGCAAAGATAACATCGGTGTCAAACCGCAGATCTCGGTAGGGGGTCCCGAACTGTGCATCTAGGCGAGATGGTAACAGGAGACAAGGGACACGATGTTTTACCTGTGTTCGGGCCCTCTCGATGGAGGTAAAACCCTACTCCTGCTTGATTAATATTGATGATATGGGTAGTATAAGAGTAGATCTACCACGAGATCGAGAGGCTAAACCATAGAAGCTAGCCTATGGTATGATTGTTCTTCGTCCCCACGGATTAAAAACCTCCGGTTTATATAGACACCGAGAGGGTTAGGGTTACACAGAGTCGGTTACAATGGGAGGAGATCTACATATCCGCATCGCCAAGCTTGCCTTCCACGCCAAGGAAAGTCCCATCCGGACACGGGACGAAGTCTTCAATCTTGTATCTTCATAGTCTAGGAGTCCGGCCAAAGGTCATAGTTCGGCTATCCGGACACCCCCTAATCCGGGACTCCCTCAGTAGCCCCTGAACCAGGCTTCAATGACGACGAGTCCGGCGCACAGTTTGTCTTCGGCATTGCAAGGCGGGTTCCTCCTCCGAATACTTCATAGAAGATTTTGAACACAAGAATAGTGTCCGGCTCTGCAAAATAATTTCCACATACCACCGTAGAGAGAATAATATTTACACAAATCCAATCTGCTGACGTATTCCGCAGCGTGACACCACGGCCAAGCCTTTATTCGAATTGTTTTTATTGTCCCACCTCAGTAGCGTTTAGCGAGGCGGTTTCTTGGCACGCCTTGTCAAAGCAGTAGATCGTGTCCCCTTATTCCGGGATTCTCATCAATACGGGCGTGGGTAACCCAATCGTGCCCGTTGGCACGTCTCCTCTATCGAAGGCGAGTCCCAAACGGTCACGGGGAGGGCTCTTGGTATTCAACCTCTTCATAAAGAGACCAAGGCTCTACTTCTTTCTTTCAATCTCAACCGAATCCGCCCCTCGCCTCGAGTTCCAACACCCAAAGCTCCAGATTCAGGCGCTTCGGACCTTTGATGATGTCCGGCTCCGACCTTCAAGGCTGGTGGATGCCTTCCTCCGTTACGGAAGAAGACGTGCTAAAGCTAAGAGACACCAGATACTTAACTAGCGAAATTTCGCATAGGCTGCCTGCTCAAGGGCAGGTTATTCCCACTCCCAAGCCTGGCAAGAGCATGGTGTTCGCGTCTCACTTCCTTCGGGGGTTAGGCTTCCCGACGGATCCCTTCGTGAGGGGGCTCATGTTTTATTATGTGTTGGAATTTCACGACTTGGATCCGGAGTCCATCCTCCACATCTCATCGTTCATTGTCGTATGTGAAGCCTTCCTCCGCATTACTCCTCACTTCGGATTGTGGCTTAAGACCTTCAAAGTGGAGCCGAAGATGATCGAAGGGCAGCAAGCGGAGTGCGGAGGGGCTGTTATAAGCAAGAATGCTGACGCTCCATGGCCCGAGGGCTCTTTTCAAGAGGAGTTCAGCTTATGGCAACGAGAGTGGATTTATATCACAGCTCCCAGAGGCACCAAGTGGGTGGCGCCACCTGCCTTTCGCTCGGGTCCTCCCCGGGTGGCGTCATGGGTCAATAAAGGGCTCGACTGGGGCCGCCCAGGACGTGCCCTTGTTGCAGTGGTCGCATTCAAGATCTCTGGAAAGAGACATCAACCTGGCCCTAGTGACGCAGGTCATGTTGATTCGCCGCACTTTGCTCTGCAAGCGCCGCCCCCCGCATGTGGGAGTTTAATCCGAGGGACCACGAGCTCTCCAACAATTTACCGGGCGTGACGCCCATGGAGATGTATAAATTGTTCTTCGGATCACAAGCAATGTGTCCGGACTTGACCGAGGACGCAGGTCTAAGCTGCAATCGCCCGGATACTCAAGTAAGTAGCCCTGTACCTGGACATGCTATCCGTATATTCATCATAAAATTGCCCTTAAAAGAGCTGTCCCTTTAAACAGGAGTGGATAGCGAAAGCAAAACTAATCAGGTGTCCGGCCCCCCTTCCCGAGACCACGCCGGATCCCGTGTTAACCAGGATGCTGGAGGTTGCGCCTTTGGAAGAAGGCGAAGGGGGGAACAAGGAAGCTACCGTCTCCTGGAAGGAGGCTATCAGGAAAGGAGGAATCGAGAATCCCTCCATCCAGGGAAAGAAGAGGACCGCCTCTGAAGACCCGGAGACCATGGTCTCAAAGTGGGGGAAGAGATCTTTGTCAGAGGGTCCTGTGCCGGGAGGTGCCTCGGCCGCACTGTGCCCTCAAGGGGATCAGCCCTCCAGCAAGCCGTAAGTAGAGGGGGGGAGTTTTAAAATAAGAGACATCCCTATTCTGTTCCTGAGAAAGATAACTGAATTTTTACCTTGTAGTTCGGATCTCAGCCCTTCTCAGCAGAGCTCATCTTGAGGATCTTCGTCCAGGAGATGATGGAGAGCGGAACGCCCCCCTGCTGCATCCGCTTTATGCAGGCAGGCGACCACGAGGTGTAAATCACGGAGGGTTTCTCCGAATCCGGCAGGGCCGGAAAGCAGCCGTATGGCTCCCCAAAGCCCTCCGTGTCCGACCTTCGAAAAAGGCCATCGGACGAGTCTGGCACCGTCCGGTGCATGGTCGGAGGAGCTGAAGGATCTGCTCGGGCGAGCTTCTATCTCAGAAGAACACCGTGCATTGATGGGCACGGTGATTGAAAGGATTTCATCCGCGGAGAGCGGGTTGCACGAGGCCGTCAGGAGTTTACTGACAGGTTTTGAGGTACGCAAAAGATGTACCGTTTGACAGTTCTGCATATAAAAGATGCGCCCTGTATAGATAGTAGCCCCTGAGACTCGGTGCGTTGTCAAAAATGACAGCTCGCCGAGGATCATAATCCCAGGTATAACATGTCGCTCTTCCTATGTAGGTGGCGGCGTCCGTGGCTAGCGGATCGATGAATTTGCCGAGCTAAAGCGGCAACTTGATGTGGCGGATGCGACATCGCGCTTGTCAACAAGCGGCTTGACGAGTCACAAGGTATGCAATTTCTCCGTGGACACCTGGTAAGGGGCTTGATGCCCGTGCCTTACAACATGTATGCTTGATGCAGATGGTGCCGCTGCCGTGGAGAACCTTCGGGCGGAACTCGCCCGAGCCAAGGATCAGGCCAGAAAAAGTGATGTGGCTGCCTTAAAGGCGGCCAAAGAGCTGAAGGCCGAACAGGCTGCTCACTGCCGAAGCAGGAAGGAAATGTCCGAGATGGCTATGAAGTTGAAGGATGCTGCCGACCGCTACAAGCTTCTTGAAAAAGAAGATCGGGCGGAACAAAATGTAACACCCCGGAAGTAACTTTCCATATTTGTAACTCCAACTCTTGCCATTTTCGGCATTGATATATGATATTCCCTCCGTGGTTGGGTTTTTCTTCTTTTTGCATTTTGTCCGTGTCATGCATTTTATTTTATGTCTTCATGTGCATCGCATTGGCATACGTGTTCGCCTCTTGATTCCGAGCATTTTTCCGTTGTCCGCTTTTGCAATCAAGCACTCCTATCTCCCCGGCGGTCCTTTTACGCTTTTTCCGTGTGTAGTACTAAACCTTCTCGAAATGTACCGAGGTTTGTCTAGTGGCCTTGGTATACCACCCGAGACCACCGGTCAAGTTTGGTCATTTGGAGCTCGTTTGGTACTCCAACGGTTAACCGTGACTCTCGCAAAGGCCTCTTTTAAGTTGCAGCCCAACACCCCTTCAAAACAGCCCAATAACCCATCTAAGTCACTTCCATGCTCTCCGTCGTTCGATCACGATCGTGTGGAAAACTACACCTCATTTGGACTCTCCTAGCTCCTCTATGCCTATTTAAGCAAACCCCCTCCAAATCCGGATCATCCTTCCCGAAACCCTAAAATCCGTCCCGCGCCCGCGGACGTGTCGCCGCCGCCGGACGTGTCCGCCGCCGCCGGACGAAATCGCCACAAGCGTCCGCACCAATCAGGAGCCGCCACCTGTCCGCTCCGCCGCCCCGCGCCGGCCGGCTGCGCCCAAGTGGGCTCGCTTGCTCATAGGCCACAAGGCCGCCGCCAAGCGCCTCAAGCGCCGGCGCTGCGCCGCCCTCCGGCTCCGCCGCCCTCGCCGCTGGCGCCGCCGCCGTGCCCGCCTCCTCCTCCGCCTCGCCGAGTCCGGCTGCCCCGCCGCTGGATCTCGCCGCCCCGCCGCCGCCCGCCCCAAGGCCTCCTCCTCCGGCCGGGCGCCTCGCGCCGCTGTCTCCCGGCGGTCGCCGCTGCCCTCGTCGGCATCCGCCGCCGCCGCGCCGGTCGCCTGCCCGCCCGGCCCGCCCGCCAGCGCGCCGCCACCGCCCGTCGGCCGATCCCGATCCGGCCTCGATCCACGCGCGCGCGTTGACCTCTCTCTCCCTTTCTTTTCTCTAAGTCTTTGATACTTTTGTCATTTTGTTGCATTTTCGAAGTGGTATATCTTTGCATCTGTAGATCCATTTTGCGCGTATAATATGTCAAAATGTTCGCCTCGAAGAGTAGATCATTTCATTACATTGCATCATTTTCATTTGAGCCCATCTTGATGCCAGAAATGCTGTTGGAAGAGTGCTATGTGATGTTAGTTTCTGTTTCGTAACAGAAGTTGCACTTTTGTTATTTTTGCCATGATTAATGTGTGCACCCTATGAATTTGAGTCCTACATGTGTTTTGAAATATGCCATGCCATCTTGCCAGGGATATATGCCATGTATTTTTGTGATCTATGTGGTGACTAGCACAAGCATGCAAAGTAGGTGTCCTGATGTTGCTGATTTCAGTCCTGTTTTAGCTGATTTTGATGCCATGTTAACTTGATGATACCGAGAGATCCATGCATATTTGGAGATACTTCAGTAAGGATGTTTTGTAAAGCATGTCTTGTTCTATCCATCCATGCCTTTGTTTGCAATTATGGAGTGCCATAGCTTGAGTCAATCGAGCTCTACTTTTGCTATCAAATGTTTCCTGGCAGATTGTTTACATGTTATTCAATTTTGCCAAGCTTGTTGTGGTTGATTCATTTATGCTATGTTATTGTTCTTGCCATGTATGTCTTCTATGTCATGTCTTCTTGATGTATGTAATCTTAGTTTATCATATAAGACTCTGTAGTGAGTGCATTGAGCTTGTAAACATGCCTACTCGTTATCAGTTTTTGACATGTCATGTTGCTGAATCTGTTAACGAAACTTTCAATATTGACATGGGTGTTACTATATTTTCTAATCCTTTTTGGCTTATGGTCAGTAAGGGACTTTTGTTCTATGCTTTGAGTAGATTCATGCCATGCCATGTTTTGCTATTTTAAGGTCCTGTAGCATGTAGTTTTGTTGCTCTGAACATTGCAACCTGATGCTGTTTTGCCATGTCCAGCCTGATATTTTGTGCACTTTTGCCATGCTTGTTTGAACCTGTTATGATGTGAACTAGCCGTAGCTCAGTGCTCATCTTTTGTCGAGCATCTTGTGTAGATCACTGCCATGTACTTTGTTGGTACGTTTGGGTGCAGTAGCTTAATTAATTGTTGCTTGCTAAGTGGCATCATGCTGTTAATGGCAGATTTGCGCCATTCTTGTTTTGCTTGTCATTTGCAAACCGTGCATCCGATTCCGGTGATCTTATATCGATTTCAACCGAAATCATCTCATCTTTCCAGTGGCATGCTTGGTTTGCCAAGTTGATGCCTGGTTCATCATTTACCTTCCGAGCGCTTATACGCATTGCATATCACATCCCGCATATCATGTCATGTTTTGCATCATGTTGATTGTGCATTGCACCGTGATTTATTGTGGTTCCTTTGTTTGTGTTGTTGTTTTGGGTAGAGTCGGAGACGAGTACGTGAACGAGGAACCTGTTGAGAACGCTTACGAGGATCAAGCTTTCGACAACTCGAGAACATTGCGAGCAAGATGACCATACCTCGAAATCACTTCTATCTTTGCTATGCTAGTTGCTCGCTCTTTTGCTATGCCTATGCTGCGATGCCTACCACTTGCTATATCATGCCACCCATATTGCCATGTTAGCCCTAACCATCCTTTCCTAGCAAACCGTTGTTTGGCTATGTTACCGCTTTGCTCAGCCCTCTTATAGCGTTGCTAGTTGCAGGTGAAGTGAAGTTTGTTCCTTGTTGAACATGGAGATGTTGTTCCTCTTTGGAACATGTTTACTTGTTGGAGATATCACAATATATATCTGCTATAATCAATGCATCTATATACTTGGTAAAGGGTGGAAGGCTCGGCCTTATGCCAGTGTTTTGTTCCACTCTTGCCACCCTAGTTTCCGTCATACCGGTGTTATGTTCCTTGATTTTCGCGTTCCTACACGGTTGGGTGATTTATGGACCCCTTGACAGTTCGCTTTGAATAAGACTCGCCCAAAGAAGGCCCAACATTGGTTTTACCATTTGCCACCTAAGTTTTTTCCCCGGTTTTCGCGAGCCCGAGGGTCATCTTTATTTTAACCCCACCCCGGACCAGTGCTCCTTCGAGTGCTGGCCCGAACTAGGCAGATGCGGGGCCACCACGGGCAACTCGAGGCTGGGTTTACTCGAGGCTGACCTATCCGGTGTGCCCCGAGAACGAGATATGTGCAGCTCCTATCGGGATTTGTCGGCACAATCGGGCGGCTTTGCTGGTCTTGTTTTATTGCTGTCGAAATGTCTTGTAGTCCGGATTCCGAGATTGATCGGGTCTTCCAGTAGAAGGAATATCCTTCGTTGACCGTGAGAGCTTATAATGGGCTAAGTTGGGACACCCCGCAGGTAATATCTTTCAAAGCCGTGCCTGCATGTTATGAGGCAGATGGGAATTTGTTAATGTCCGGTTGTAGAAAACCCAAAGTTGACCTTAAATAAAATACACATCAACGTGTGTGTAACCGTGATGGTCTCTTCTCGGCGGAGTCCGGAAGTGAACACGGTGTTGGAGTTATGTCCGACGTAAGTAGTTCAGATCACTTCTTGATCGCTACTAGCTTCACGACCGTGCTTTGCTCCTCTTCTCGCTCTCTTTTGCGATGTAGCCACCATATATGCTAGTCGCTTGCTGCAGCTCCACTTTACTACTCTGTCCTTCCTATAAGCTTAAATAGTCTTGATCTCGCATGGTGTGAGATTGTTGAGTCCCGTGACTCACAGATACTTCCAAAACAGATTGCAGGTTCCGATGAGGCCGCAGGGTGATTCAACCGAGCTCAAGTGGGAGTTCGACGAGGAACGTGGTCGTTACTATGTGTCTTTTCCAGATGATCGTAGTGGTGCCCAGTTGGGATGATTCGGGATCTGTAGCATTTGGGGTATCTTCTTTTATTTTGGTTCCGTGAGTCGGACCTTGAGTGTACTCAATGATGGATGTTTATTTATGTATCGAGTGAAGTGGCATGTAAGCCAACTATGTATCTCTTTCCTTAATTATTACATGGGTTGTGTGAAGATTACCTCACTTGCGACATTGCTTTCAATGCGGTTATGCCTCTAAGTCGTGCCTCGACACGTGGGAGATATAGCCGCATCGGGGGCGTTATAAGTTGGTAATCAGAGCCTTCCCCGACTTAGGAGCCCCCTACTTGATTGTTTGCTGGCGTTGTTGAGTCTAGAATGGAAAATGTTTTGAGTCTTAGGATTATATATATATCGGAGAGTAGGATTCTTTTTACTCCCCAGTCCCTTCGTCGCTCTATGAGGTCTCCTGACGTAGAGTTTTGACTCTTCTCTCCTCAAATTTCACTAAAAAAATTTTTAGGATCACGTGGGTATCTTGGAATCGTTCCGATGGTTTTGTGACGAGAACATTGTTCTTGGTGCCTCCTGACATTTAGGGGTTGTGGTAGTGTCCCGGGGAGTTGAGCTCCGAGGTGTTGTCGTCACAATTTTATCGTTGCAGTTCTGGAATACCTAAGTTTTGCCGACATCGAAATCTCTTTTGTGCGCTTGTTGGTGAGATAACCCCGATAGCCAAAGATCGAGGCGAAAAGGGAGTATTGCCATGACTTGTATAACGGATGTTTTTCAAGGTCGAGGTACATGATTTCGAGGATTTCTTGGTTATGTGTTGACGGATGGATACAAATGGATCTAGGTATTGTTAGTTTGGGTGATATATTTTGTGTCCCTGTATCCCCAACACCAGATTGCATAACCGAAAGTTTCGGGAGTTTATAGGTGGGAATTCTAATAGCTTACGGGATATTCTTTCCGATGGATGTATGATTTGAGATTGGGGTTCAAAGTTTAGTGGTCCGCCCATTCACGGTTGATTCTGATGGTCGCGAGACGCCTTAAAGAATCCTTGGCTATGCTGATTCGGGACGCCTTGTTTGTCATTCGTGACGTCCGCTATACGTCGTGTCCGTGTGGGCCCCACCACTAACACTTTGGGCGTAAATTCTATCATGTGTTTGTTCCGCTCATTTTAGAAGCCAATCTTTTGTTTTCAGTTGGGATATTCAATTGTTTCTAAGATGTTGTTGTTTCCATATCCTTATCTAAGTGGCTTCTCACCTTAATGGACGTGTGATGATTAACTTTGGAATTCATTCGCTCATTTTGTTGAATGTTTATTGTGAAGACTATATGTTGCAATTTCTATCCGCTGATTCTACTTATCTATTTGTCTATCAAAGGACTAACGGATGTCACCCTCTTCAGATGGCTCCGCCAACACGCCCGAATCCGGATCGCAATGATGGGGATCGGTCAACCTCCACCTCCACCTCCACCTCCGCCTCCAGAGGCTCGGCAAGCTATCATGGCAGCCACCAATGCCAATGCTCGATGATTTTGCAGCTCTTGCAAGAACGCACTCGTGGTCAAGGCAATCAAGGAAATCAAGGTCAAGGCAACAATCAGCCACACTTTGCTACTCTCGCCGGTTCCTCGCTAATCAGCGAAGTCTTTCGGTTTACGTGTCGAGGCCACGACGCCGACGATTGGTTAGTGGACATCTGCAAGCATTTTGATTGTAGCAATGTCGACCGGAGGACTTTGTCAAGTTTGCATCGTTTCAACTCAAGGATCAAGCTGCTGAGTGGTACCAGACAATACAAAGATTCCAGAGGAGGTCGTGTCATTACAGGATGAGTTCCGCCGTGATTTCAGAGCTCATCACATTCCAAAAGTGTTGTTGAGAGCAAGCGTGAGGAGTTCCGCAATCTCAAGCAGGGCAACATGTCCTGCTCTATCAATACAATATCCAATTCCGTAAGCTCGCTCGTTTTGCTAAGCAAGACGCACACGATGAAAAGAGTATGATCTATCAATTCAGAGGTGGTGCGAGAGAAGATCTGCAATTAGCTCTTGTGCTTTTGAGCAGATAAGTATGATGATTTCTACAACATGGCATCAAGCAAGAAGCTGCCCAGCTCAAATGTGAGGCTTCTAAGAAGAGAATCGGGGATGCAGTTCAGTCTTCTTCTTCCTCTCAAGTGGCAGCTAAGCAGCAGAAGTTCTACCTTCCTCCTCCTCCGTTCCGTCGGCCTTATCGCCAGAAGAACTCGGTGGCCGTGGATCTTCCCACCCACCCAACCCAAGCTATCGTAACAAGTCTAATTCTCAAGCTCCAAGGTCAAGTGCTCCTTACTACCGTCCGCTCTCGAGGTAACTTGCAACAAATGTCGCCAGAAAGGTCACTATGCGAACAAGTGCTTCAACCAGAGGCGCCTTCCGCCTCCTCCTCCCTGTGAAATCTTCCAGCAATGCAAAGTGGTCAAGCATAATCCCAAGTTTGCAAAGGTAAATATGATGAATGCAGCTCAAGCAGAGGAATCTTCTGATGTGATAATGGGTAATCTCTCAGTTAATGATATTCCTGCAAAAGTCTTATTTGATACTGGTGCATCGCATTGTTTCATGTCGAGACCGTTTTTTGCCAAGCATGATTTCACTTGAATTTTGGTTAAACCTCTAGCAATTGTTTCTCCGGCAAGCATATGAGTTCTAGCTTGGTGGTTCGAATGTCGGTATCAAGATGGGCGATTATAGATTTCTTTCTAAACCAAGGGTTCTTGGTGACTCGGATATTGATCTTATTCTCGGAATGGATGGCTTTATCAAGACAAAGCTCAGCTTGATTGTGCTGCAAGGAAATCCAATTGACTCACTCTTCAAATGATGTGATCATCTATGCCGCTTCGTGATGAAACCATTCGGTTGTTTTCTCTCAATGAGAAGGGCGAACTGAATGCTATCTCTCGATTCCAATGCTTGTGAGTACCAAGATGTCTTTCCGTAAGAGCTTCCGGGTATGCCTCCTCATCGCCGCTTGAGTTCGTTATCGATCTTGAGCCCGCATCAACCCGCTTGCAAGCGCCCATACAAGCTTGGACCTGATGAGCTGAAGGAATTGAAGAAGCAGCTCGATGAACAAGAGCGTCTGGTTTGATCGCACCGAGTTCATCTCCTTGGGGTTGTGGTGTTCTTTTGTCCGAATAAGGATGGCACGGACCGACTTTGCGCCGACACCGTCCATTGAATAAGAAGACAATCAAGAACAAGTATCCACTTCCCAACATCAATGAGCTTTTCGAGCAACTCAAAGGTGCTACAGTTGTTCTCCAAGCTTGAACTTCGTATGGGGTATCATCAGATTCGCATTCATGAACAAGATATTCCCAAGACAGATTCGAACAAGCTTTGGTTCTTATGAATATCTTGTCATGTCTTTCGCCTCGTCAATGCTCCTCCAACATTCTCTCGGATGATGAACTTCATATTCAATCCCTACACCAATGAATTCATCTTGGTCTATCTTGATGATATTTTGGTCTTCTCCAAGAATAAGAAGGATCATGCCAAACATTTGCGATTGGTGCTAGACAAGCTCGAGAGTATCAATTCTATGCTAAGTTCTCCAAATGTGAATTTTGGCTTGATGAAGTGCTTTATCTTGGTCATATCATCTCCGCCAAGGGCATCGCTGTTAATCCCGAGAAGGTGTCCGCAATTGTGAATTGGGAACCTCCTCGAATGTCAAGCAGCTCCATGATTTTCTTGGTCTTGCAAGCTATTGTCAAGATTCGTTGAGAACTTCTCCAAGATTGCAAAGCCTCTTTCCAACCTCCTCGAAGCATGTGAAGTATGTCGGTCTCCCGAGTGTGACGTTGCTTTCAATACTCTCAAAGAGAAACTCGTCACAGCTCCTCTGCCTTGACTCCTCCCGATGAATCCAAGCCATTTGAAGTTTTCGTGATGCTTCTCTTCAAGGTCTCGGCTGTGTTAATGCAAGAGAAGAGAGTTGTGGCTTATACCTCTCGCCATTGAAGCCCAACGAAAAGAACTACCCCACTCACGATCTTGAGTTGGCGGCAGTTGTCCATGCATTGATAACGTGGAGACATCTCTTGTTGGGAAGGAAAGTGGACATTTTCACCGATCACAAGAGTCTCAAGTATATATTCACTCAACCCAACCTCAACCTCAGGCAGACTCGATGGGTCGAAATGATTCAAGAGTACAACCCAAGTATTGAATATACTCCGGGCAAGGCCAATGTCATTGCAGATGCTTTGAGCAGGAAAGCTATCGCAATGCCTAATCCTCAAGCCCTTTCACCGGATCTCGTGAAGCTTTCCATAAGCTGAATCTTCAAGTTGTTCCTCAAGGCTTTCTTGCCAACCTCATAGTCTCTCCTACTTTGGAAGATCAGATTCGTGAGGCTCAACTTCGGATGCCATGGTGAAAAGGTGAAACGTGGTATCGACAAGGGCATTTCCAAGTATAAGTGCTTCCACGTTGATGACAAAGACACTCTGTTCTTTGAGGACCGGATTGTGGTTCCTAAGGGTGATCTGAGAAAAGTCATTATGAACGAGGCTCACAATTCGCTTCTATCCATTCATCCCGAAGTACGAAGATGTACCATGATCTCAAGCAATCATATTGGTGGACTCGAATGAAGCGAGAAATTGCTCAATTCGTGAATGAATGTGATGTCTGCAGAAGAGTGAAAGGAACACCAAAGACCAGCTGGTCTCCTCCAACCTCTTGCTATTCCGAATGGAAGTTTGATCATATTGAAATGGACTTCGTGACTGGCTTTCCAAAGTCCAAGCGTGGAAATGATGCTATCTTCGTTGTCATTGACAAGCTTACTAAAGTGGCTCATTTTCTTCCTATCAAAGAATCTATCACAGCAGCTCGGTTGGCGAGCTATACACCTCGAGATTGTCTCCTTGCACGGCATTCCACAAGTGATCTCTTCGAGACCGTGGCAGCATCTTTACCTCCAAGTTCGGGATTCTTTTCGAAGGCCATGGGCACCAACATTCGTTTCAAAGACAGCTTTCCATCCTCAAACAAGTGGCCAAGTTGAGCGAGTTAATCAAATCCTTGAAGATATGCTCGGGCTTGTGTCATTTCTTTCGGTATGAAGTGGGAAGATTGTCTTCCATATGCCGAAGTTCTCCTACAACAACAGCTTCCAAGCGAGTTCGGGCAAGGCCCCATTCGAAATTCTCTATGGCGAAAGTGCCGTACTCCTCTCAATTGGTCTCGAGACAGTGAACGCCAACTTCTTGGCAATGACTTGATCACGTATGAAGAAATGTGCCAAGTCATTTGTGAGAATCTCAAAGCCGCATAATCGCGCGGTAAGAGCTATTATGATGATAAGCACCGTGATGTGACTTTTGAAATCGGAGACCATGTCTACCTCCGCGTCTCTCAATGAAAGGCACTCGCCGCCCGGTATCAAAGGAAGCTTGCCCCTAGATACGTGGGTCCTTTCAAGATAATTGGAAAAGAGGCGATCTCGCCTATCAACTTGAGCTTCCATCCAACTTTGCAAGCGCACGATGTGTTTCACGTGTCACAGCTTCGCAAGTGCTTCAAGACTCTGAACGCACTATCAACTTCAAGAGATTGACCTTCAAGAAGATCTCTCTTATCATGAGCACCCGCTGCTATTCTTGAAGAAACCGAGCGCAAGACTCGCAACAAGTCAATCAAATTCCTGAAAGTGAAGTGGTCACACCATTCCGACCGAGAAGCTACCTGGGAGCGCGAGGATCACCTCCGTTCCGAATATCCGGAGTTCTTTCAGTCCTAGATCTCGGGACGAGATCCTCTTGTAGTGGTGGAGTGTTGTAACACCCCGGAAGTAACTTTCCATATTTGTAACTCCAACTCTTGCCATTTTCGGCATTGATATATGATATTCCCTCCGTGGTTGGGTTTTTCTTCTTTTTGCATTTTGTCCGTGTCATGCATTTTATTTTATGTCTTCATGTGCATCGCATTTGCATACGTGTTCGTCTCTTGATTCCGAGCATTTTTCCCGTTGTCCGTTTTGCAATCCGGCACTCCTATCTCCCGGCGGTCCTTTTACGCTTTTTTCGTGTGCGGGTACTAAACCTTCTCGAAATGTACCGAGGTTTGTCTAGTGGCCTTGGTATACCACCAGAGACCACCGGTCAAGTTTCGGTCATTTGGAGCTCGTTTGGTACTCCAACGGTTAACCGTGACTCTCGCAAAGGCCTCTTTTAAGTTGCAGCCCAACACCCCTTCAAAACAGCCCAATAACCCATCTAAGTCACTTCCATGCTCTCCGTCGTTCGATCACGATCGTGTGGGTAAAACTACACCTCATTTGGACTCTCCTAGCTCCCTCTATGCCTATTTAAGCAAACCCCCTCCAACCGGATCATCCTTCCCAAACCCTAAAATCCGTCCTCGCCCGCGGACGTGTCGCCGCCGCGGACGAAATCGCCGCCAGCGTCGCACCAATCAGGAGCCGCCACCTGTCGCGCCGCCGCCCGCGCCGGCCGCTGCCGCTGGTTTAAAGGGGCCGCTTCGCCAGCGGCGCAAGGCCGGCCGCCCAGGCTTCACATGGCGCTGCTGCCGCCTCGCGCTCCGCCGCCTCGCCGCCGCGCTGCCGCCATGCCCGCCTCCTCCTCCGCCTCGCTGAGTCCGGCTGCCCCGCCGCCGCGGATTCGCTGCCCGCCGCCAGCGCCATCAAGGCCTTTCTCGGGCGCCGGGCGCTCGCGCCGTCGTCCGGCCGGGCGCTGCCCCTCGCCGGGATCCGCCGCTGCCGCCCGCCGGTCGCCCGCTCGCGCCCGGCGCCGCGCCGCCATCCTGTCGGCCGATCCCGATCCGCCTCGATCCCGCGTCGCGTTGACCTCTCTCCCTTTCTTTTTCTAAGTCTTTGATACTTTTGTCATTTTGTTGCATTTTTGAAGTGGTATATCTTTGCATCTGTAGATCCATTTTGCGCGTATAATATGTCAAAATGTTCGACTCGAAGAGTAGATCATTTCATTCCATTGCATCATTTTCATTTGAGCTCATATTGATGCCCGAAATGCTGTTGGAAGAGTGCTATGTGATGTTAGTTTCTGTTTCGTAACAGAAGTTGCACTTTTGTTATTTTTGCCATGATTAATGTGTGCACCCTATGAATTTGAGTCCTACATGTGTTTTGAAATATGCCATGCCATCTTTCCAGGGATATATGCCATGTATTTTTGTAATCTATGTGGTGACTAGCACAAGCATGCAAAGTAGGTGTCCTGATGTTGCTGATTTCAGTCCTGTTTTAGCTGATTTTGATGCCATGTTAACTTGATGATACCGAGAGATCCATGCATATTTGGAGATACTTCAGTAAGGATGTTTTGTAAAGCATGTCTTGTTCTATCCATCCATGCCTTTTTTTGCAATTATGGAGTGCCATAGCTTGAGTCAATCGAGCTCTACTTTTGCTATCAAATGTTTCCTGGCAGATTGTTTACATGTTATTCAATTTTGCCAAGCTTGTTGTGGTTGATTCATTTATGCTATGTTATTGTTCTTGCCATGTATGTCTTCTATGTCATGTCTTCTTGATGTATGTAATCTTAGTTTATCATATAAGACTCTGTAGTGAGTGCATTGAGCTTGTAAACATGCCTACTCGTTATCAGTTTTTGACATGTCATGTTGCTGAATCTGTTAACGAAACTTTCAATATTGACATGGGTGTTACTATATTTTCTAATCCTTTTTGGCTTATGGTCAGTAAGGGACTTTTGTTCTATGCTTTGAGTAGATTCATGCCATGCCATGTTTTGCTATTTTAAGGTCCTGTAGCATGTAGTTTTGTTGATCTGAACATTGCAACCTGATGCTGTTTTGCCATGTCCAGCCTGATATTTTGTGCACTTTTGCCATGCTTGTTTGAACCTGTTATGATGTGAACTAGCCGTAGCTCAGTGCTCATCTTTTGTCGAGCATCTTGTGTAGATCACTGCCATGTACTTTGTTGGTACGTTTGGGTGCAGTAGCTTAATTAATTGTTGCTTGCTAAGTGGCATCATGCTGTTAATGGCAGATTTGCGCCATTCTTGTTTTGCTTGTCATTTGCAAACCGTGCATCCGATTCCGGTGATCCTTATATCGATTTCAACCGAAATCATCTCATCTTTCCAGTGGCATGCTTGGTTTGCCAAGTTGATGCCTGGTTCATCATTTACCTTCCGGAGCGCACATACGCATTGCATATCACATCCCGCATATCATGTCATGTTTTGCATCATGTTGATTGTGCATTGCACCGTGATTTATTGTGGTTGCTTTGTTTGTGTTGTTGTTTTGGGTAGAGTCGGGAGACGAGTACGTGAACGAGGAACCTGTTGAGAACGCTTACGAGGATCAAGCTTTCGACAACTCTGAGAACATTGCAGGCAAGATGACCATACCCTCGAAATCACTTCTATCTTTGCTATGCTAGTTGCTCGCTCTTTTGCTATGCCTATGCTGCGATGCCTACCACTTGCTATATCATGCCACCCATATTGCCATGTTAGCCCCTAACCATCCTTTCCTAGCAAACCGTTGTTTGGCTATGTTACCGCTTTGCTCAGCCCTCTTATAGCGTTGCTAGTTGCAGGTGAAGCTGAAGTTTGTTCCTTGTTGGAACATGGAGATGTTGTTCCTCTTTGGAACATATTTACTTGTTGGAGATATCACAATATATATCTGCTATAATCAATGCATCTATATACTTGGTAAAGGGTGGAAGGCTCGGCCTTATGCCTGGTGTTTTGTTCCACTCTTGCCACCCTAGTTTCCGTCATACCGGTGTTATGTTCCTTGATTTTCGCGTTCCTTACACGGTTGGGTGATTTATGGGACCCCTTGACAGTTCGCTTTGAATAAGACTCGTCCAGCAAGGCCCAACATTGGTTTTACCATTTGCCACCTAAGCCTTTTTCCCCCGGGTTTTCGCGAGCCCGAGGGTCATCTTTATTTTAACCCCACGGTGACTCCTTGAGTTCTTCGAAAGTGCCTGGCCCGAATCGGCAGATCAGGGGCCACCACGGGCAACTCGAGGGCTGGGTTTACTCGTAGGCTGACCTATCCGGTGTGCCCCGAGAACGAGATATGTGCAGCTCCTATCGGGATTTGTCGGCACATCGGGCGGCTTTGCGGTCTTGTTTTATTGTTGTCGAAATGTCTTGTAGTCCGGGATTCCGAGATTGATCGGGTCTTCCGGTAGAAGGAATATCCTTCGTTGACCGTGAGAGCTTATAATGGGCTAAGTTGGGACACCCCGCAGGTAATATCTTTCAAAGCCGTGCCCATGTTATGAGGCAGATGGGAATTTGTTAATGTCGGTTGTAGAAAACCCAAAGTTGACCTTAAATAAAATACACATCAACCGTGTGTGTAACCGTGATGGTCTCTTCTCGCGGAGTCCGGAAGTGAACACGGTGTTGGAGTTATGTCCGACGTAAGTAGTTCAGATCACTTCTTGATCGCTACTAGCTTCACGACCGTGCTTTGCTCCTCTTCTCGCTCTCTTTTGCGATGTAGCCACCATATATGCTAGTCGCTGCTGCAGCTCCACTTTACTACTCTGTCCTTCCTATAAGCTTAAATAGTCTTGATCTCGGGTGTGAGATTGCTGAGTCCCGTGACTCACAGATACTTCCAAACACAGTTGCAGGTTCCGATGAGGCCGGTGCAGGTGATTCAACCGAGCTCAAGTGGGAGTTCGACGAGGAACGTGGTCGTTACTATGTGTCTTTTCCAGATGATCAGAGTGGTGCCAGTTGGGACGATTCGGGATCTGTGTAGCATTTGGGGTATCTTCTTTTATTTTGGTTCCGTAGTCGGACCTTGAGTGTACTCAATGATGGATGTTTATTTATGTATCGAGTGAAGTGGCGAATCGTAAGCCAACTATGTATCTCTTTCCCTTAATTATTACATGGGTTGTGTGAAGATTACCTCACTTGCGACATTGCTTTCAATGCGGTTATGCCTCTAAGTCGTGCCTCGACACGTGGGAGATATAGCCGCATCGGGGGCGTTATACAAAAGGACCTGGAAAAGGCCACTACCGAGGCCGAGGATGCTCGCTCTGCAATGAGAGCCATGAAGCAGGAGCTACGTCAGGCCGGAGATATTGCGGCTGCAAAGCCCTTTATGCTGCGGATGAAGTTAGGGGATCCTAAGTATGCTCAGCTGGACCAGCTGTGGAGTGCGGTGGATACTTATCTGGACTTGGCGGCAAGTGCCGCGGACACGGCCGAACACTTCCGAGATCAACAGGATCACGAAGTGGAAAAGCTTTTTTGGTCGCAGTTCCACAATCCAGAGCGCCCACTTCCATTATCCGAGCGTTTGGCCGAATGGGCGTAGCTGAATAGGTTATCCGGACTCGCCATGAAGGATGTCGTGAGTTATCTGTGGCCGGAAAGGCCCGAGCCGAAGAGTTATTTTTGTTTGGTGCAGCAGTTCCTTGGTGTGGTGCCACATATCAATGCAATGAAGAGGTCAGCATGCATAGAGGGTGCACGGATGGCTCTTGCCCGTGTCAAGACATACTGGACGGAGATGAAAGCCACCGACGTTGCATCCCAAGATTCGGACGGGAGCCGAGTACCTGCCGAGCACTATTTTCAGGAAGTTCTGCAGGGCGCTCGTTTAATAGAGACGCAGTGCTCGAAGGATATCATGTTCGAATAACATGTATTATTCTAAAACGATATTTCGACGGAATATAAAAGCTTTTTATACTTGTGCCTGCAAGAATTAAAATACCTCCTGTGCGGCCGTAAATGTATATGTGTATATAACCTGAAAGATGGCAGTCTTCTGCTTCAGCCCCACGCATATAATGCGGGGTGTTCGCAGAAGGCGATTTTCACACTTGATCCAACGCCTTGGTCCTATAAAGGAGGTGATAGCGAGCTTAACTAGGCAACCGGACTATAATGCTTTATCACTTTCACTTAGCCATAGGAGTTTGATAGTGGGGCTACTATATAGCCCCTAGGGGCACCGCGCTCGCCCGAATTCGGGGCGCGTGTGTGCCTGACCGGGAAACAGCCCTTCGTTAATGCGGAGGAATCCTAAAGATTCCAGTGAGTCATCGAGTGGTTGACCAGTCTCACGCTATATCATGACAGTCAGTTTTCAGCTTTCATCGAGGTGCTCGCTTTGGCCGAACAGGGCACAATCGCGAGAGTTCTCCGGTGCCGCCTTAGCCGATAGAGCGGAACGTAAGGCAGCAAAACACAGGAGCCGGGCAAACCCGACATTTGACCAAAGACATAATTCGGAGCTGATGCATATAAGGCCAAACTCGCGACGCCGAACACTCCCTAAGGTATTCGGTCTTTATGAAAACAGGTTGAACAACGCCCTTAGTAATAAGCCCCTGGTGTCCAGGTACGCGCAAAATCCTGACATGGCCGATGCCAAGACGCCAGCCTCCATCTCGGTTATGGCAAGAAACCGGGGGATGTGTATCAACAAGAGACAGTAAAAAAGGTTTACGCAGGGTCTTAATCTGAAAAGAATCCTTGGAACGGGTCCCTCTCGCACGTCTACTGTGTCTCCGCGCAGCCGTATCACGGACGGGTGTAGCATGGTGTTCATCTGTAAAAGAGAGGAACTTAGTTGAAAGAGATCGTGCAAAAATGTACGTTATATCAAATGAACAAAGTACAATTTAAAAAATGAATAAAATTGAGCTTTATTGTCTCTTGTTGTACATGCGCGGAGCCCCTTGAACGGGGGTATGCGGCTAGTAAGCCCTTACGCCGGACTCGTCTAGCCATGTCCGGGGTCTGAACGACCTGTTTAGGTGCTTTGCTTAGTGAAGCCGGTTTAGTGTGTGGCTGTTAATGCAGCCTCACAATCTTCCGTGCTCGAGGAACACTTGATATTTCCCTTTAATGAGATGATGCCTCGTGGACCGGGCATTTTAAGTATAAGGGATGCATAATGCGGTATTGCGTTAAAGCGGGCGAAAGCTTCGCGTCCCAGTAGTGCTTGATAGCTACTTTTAAATGGGGCGATGTGGAAGGTTAGCTTTTTGCGGAGAAAGTTGTCGGGTGAGCCGAACATAACTTCTAGCATGAGAGATGTAACATCCCAAAATTCTAAATTTTGGAATGTTATAAACACATAGATAGTTTTGGTTGATTGTTTGATTGATTAACTGAAATTGAGTGAAATTCGAAACTTTTTGAAAGTTAAATGAGAGGGAATAAAAGGACTTTCCCAAACTTTCATTTTTTGCTTTTATGCTTTTCGTGAATTCAAATACTCTTCATCACAAAACCCTGGAGAGAAGATGACATGACTTCTTCCATTTATTTAAATGACAAGGGGTGTTGAAAATATTTGAATTTCATTTGGAAATATTTTATAATTCATAAAATTCATGCAACTCAATGATTTTCACGAGCGAGGATAAAAGGACTTCTTCAAAACATATGAAATATGAGTTGGGAGTTTCAAAGGATCAAATTCGAAGTCCTTTTGGAATTTATTTTTCAATTTGGAGTTATTTGAGTTTTATTCAAATTATTTTCTCCAAAAATAAAATACATGGAAAATAGGGTAACATGATTCCCTACATCAAAAAATTGAGAGAAATTAGTTTGAAGCCATTTTGGTATTTTAAAATGATTTTTGTTGGATTTTATTGGACCGAAGCACTCTTTGCTTTATTTAAATTTGTGTGTATTTTATTTAATGCTAGAATAATGTTCATCATGTAGGAAATCTTTTTCTGAAAATTTTGATATATTATATGCCTATATAATATTTTCATTTTATTTTGTTTTATCATTTTGTTTTCCTCTCTGCTTGTAAAAAATAAAAAATCACAGCGCCTTGGGCCAAAGGCCCAAGCCGCTAACCAGCCGGGCGGCCAAGGCCAAGGCCATCGCACGCACGCACCTAGGGAGCCAGGAGCCAAGGTTTTATTCTTTTACAAATCCTAGTAGGATTTGATCCGTTCGTTATTCCGCTTATTCTGATTTGTTTCTAGATCTTCCCTCTTTGTTTCCTAATCCCAGTCTATTCCTTGTCCCTACCCCAAGCAAAACCCTCCCTCCCCAATATAAATACCCAAGCACCCCCCTCCAACACATCAAACCAACACATCTCCTCTCCTCTCCTCAGCAGCAGCAAGCAGCAGCACCACCGCCGCTTGCCACCGCCGCCGCCAAGTGTGCTGCGCCTCGACCTCTCCTGAGGTTTATATGATCTCCTCTCCACCGTCCCGTGATCTCCTTTCCTCTAGGAGCAACTGCAACATCGGATCCGATCTTCCCCAACTCCGACGACTACTCCGTGAGATCCACGAAATCCTGTAAATCATTTTTTTCAGAAAATAGCAATCTTAGAAAATTCATATCTTTTAGAGTTTTTAGTATTTTGAGTGATTCCAATTGCTATATGTCACAAATTTGCTGAAGTTTCTGTTAGTTCAATTGTATTTCATATTTGAGCAGTTTAAATTTGTGTTTAGATGAATTTTCTCAAATCACTAGATTTGAGATATTTTGAGTTAGGAATATTATTTTGACCGATTATTTTTGCTCCTGGTCTCTAGGACCTTTGTTTATCCAGTAGTATTTAGTATTTTATTTTTAGGTTAATTTAAATTAGGATTTTAGCAAAACAGTACTGTTTTATTATTAGTTCTGTTTTAGCTTTTTCTTTATTTTTTTATTAGTTTTAAATTATTTCTTTTGTCACTTTTGACAAAATTAGTTGTGTTTCTGTTAGACAACAGACGAAAAATTTATTTTATTTTAAAAATTTATTTTCCTTAGTTTTGTATGAAACCTTCTATAGGTCATAGTTAGAGTTTTATAAAAGATTTTTATTTGTTTCTTTTTGCAAATAAAATTTTATGGAAAAATACTTTCTGTTAAATTAGTTATTTTACATTTTATTTTCTGTTAATTTATTAGTTTAATATTTTAATTGTTGTTAAGTTTTTACTTACGGCAAAACTATATTAGATGTTTGTAGCAAAGTCATAGATTTTCGTTAGTAGTTTTTCTTTCTAGTTTTATTTGAAGCTTCTTTGGACTTTGTTGGAGTTTTATTATTGAGTTTAGAATGATTGCTTATGTGAATGCTATGTTTGACTTGTATAGATTTTCTTCGGAGAGTGACGAATAGTTCTATCAAATTTTGTGAGAGTGTTGTTATCTTCATCAACGTACCAGGCAAGTTCACTTTGACCATGTTTTTCATACCTATGTGTTTTATTGCATCTAGTGTCATCTTCGCAACAGTCCCTCCAGTAGTGATATTAAATCCTTGTAGTTGAGTAGTATGCATGAGGTAGGAACCCATCACCCTGTTACCAAGCCCGGGACGTTATTTATTTTAATGCTACGCTATAGTAGACGGGTTGGTATGAGTGCTCGGGAGTGGTGTGAGAATGGAGGATCTACGCCAATGACGACAACTCCATGATGGAATCTGCAAGGACTGCATCTTCAAGGCCTCAAGACTTCAAGACTCGAGACAAGAATTCAATACACACTCTTTGGGTGAAGGATGGTTGACGGGCACCTGGAGAAACCAGTGGTTGGCCGGATGCATGGAGAAGCGCCATGACATCTTTGGAAAGCTTCACCCAGACTCAAAGAGACGGAAGAATACTTCATGCCGGAAGCTTACATGCAACCGCAAGTCACTATGGGCTCGGCTTGGTGGACCTTAGTTGTGACTCTGGCTGGGACGGTGCTAGCAGATGTAGAACTACGGTAGGATTGGATGAGCACCGGACGGTGGTCGAGGAACTCTTGGAAGACCATGTTTGGTCATCTTGTTCTCAAACACCTGAAGTGCGAGAACGTAAAGAGAGGATCGAATCTTGCGGGTAAAGTGTACAAACCTCTGCAGAGGGTTTAAACCTAATCGATTAGCCGTGTCCCGATTACGGACAATTTGAGCATCTGGACTTGGATCTATCTCGGAACTCTCAACACCGGATTGATAACTTAATTGTGGGCAACATATGATGATTTTGGGCTATGAGACATCGGTTGGCGAACCATGTCATGATAGAAAACTCCATAGTACAGACTTCATTTATTCCTTTGATGTAGGGAAAATAAAATCAGCTTTTACGCAAACAAAACTCGAATCTGAGCCACAAAGCCAAATTGCATATAGTATAGTTTTACCATCTGTTTATTCATGTTGTGATCTTGCGGTACATTCAATGTACTGACCTACACGGCTGCAACGTATCATGTTGCGATACTTTCTTCCGACAGTAAGAATACGGTGCAGGGTTACGGTCTACACTCAACCTGCCGATGGCGTTGATGGGACTCCACACCCAATTACTTGTTTCACTGAGACTTATGAGGTATATATCAGTTTTACGTTATTTATACATGTGATTGCACTTTGATATATACATTGATGTCTTGTGTGTGCCAAAGATCTTGATCCGAGGATGGCACGGATACACGAGGCTTGACCGTCGAGGTCGGGTCGCTCTGAGAGCCCGTATAATGGGCATCTGGGCTGGCGTTACCCTTGAAAGCAAGTGTTGCTATGGCGAATTGTTGTTGGGTCTATCCCGGTTTATGGATTATGTCCTGATATAGCAGGTTTAAATCACTGCCGCCATCCATTAGGACTTGTGTAAAGTGGAGTCCGTCAATTATCGGATCTAATACCAAGGCAGTCCAGCCTGCATTTCGGATACTTCTAGAGTAATCCTGATGGTCGAAGGTGATTGGTTTTGACAACCGGTGGCGGGACTCCTCCGGGATAGGCCGTGTATGGCGTATCTCTATGGGCGCCACTCTGTTCTCCCCTTTGTCACGTGAAGTGAATTTACTGTTTTGACTTCTTGTGGGAAGTTCTTTTGTTTTCCGGTGCTCTGCTTGTGGGGTTCGTCATCATCCTCGCTTGGTGTGTCGAGCCCCTTGTGTTTGGCGTTGAGTTTCCCGGATTGCTTGAAGACCCAACAATCTCTGTGGGTATGGTTTGCAGGCTTCCCGGGAGTACTGTGTATTTGACATATCTTGTCCAAGATATTGTTTTGGTTAGATATCTCGTCCCTGTTATCCTTGAGGGGCAGATTTTTCTGATTCTGCCGAGAGCTTATGAATCCGGCGTTGACTGCCGTGCTCTTCCGGCTGTTTCCCTTGGTCCGGCGCTGGTCCTTGCTGCGTCGTGGTTTCCCGTTTCCATCCCAACTTCAGATGTACTTGGGTCGCTGGTACTGCATCTTGCCAACCAGCTATCCTCTCCTGCACAAAAGCGGGTCATGAGGCTTATTAATGCGGCCATTGTTCTTGGCTTTTCTTGGCCGAGGTGTCTGGCGAGCCATTCGTCTCGGACGTTGTGTTTGAAAGCTGCTAAGGCTTCGGCGTCCGGACAGTCGACTATTTGGTTCTTTTTAGTAAGGAACCTGTTCCAGAATTTCTGGGCTGACTCTCCGGGTTGTTGAGTTATGTGACTTAAATCGTCTGCATCCGGAGGTCGAACATAGGTCCCTTGAAAATTTGCCCGAAAAGCATCCTCGAGCTCTTCCCAACTTCCAATGGTGTTTTCGGGAAGGCTTTTAAGCCAATGCCGGGCTGGCCCTTTGAGTTTGAGGGGTAAGTATTTTATGGCGTGGAGATCATCTCCTCTAGCCATGTGTATGTGGAGGATGTAATCCTCAATCCAGACTCCAGGGTTTGTTGTTCCGTCGTATGCCTCTATGTTTACGGGCTTGAATCCCGCTGGAAATTCATGATCAAGCACCTCATCGGTGAAACACAGGGGGTGTGCGTCACCCCTATATCTGGGTGTACCATGATGTTCAGATATTTGATGTGTTGCATTGCCTACTAGGGCTTGCTTTCTTGGCCCATAGATAGATCTGGCTGGGCCGTCTTTTTGATGCAAATCCTTGTGCGGATCGCGTGCCGGCTTGTGTGCGGCGCCATTTGCCGCACTATGTTGGCCATGGGGTCGTTTATACGACCGGGTGGCTTCCTTATTTTTTGATTGTGGAGGCTCTAAGGCCTCTTCATCAAATTCCGGCAGTAGTTTTCGCTTCGGATAGCTCTTTGTGCGGCGACTATCGCCGTATTTGTCTGCGATGTTGAGTACTTTGCTCCATCTAATTCTGAGTGCATCTTCCGCTGTTTTGAGCTTCCGCTTCTGCTTTTTCAGGCTACGCGCAGTGGCCACGCGCCTTTTTTGGAGGTTCTTCTGCTCCAGCAACTTGTCCGGCGTGAGGTTGTCCAGACTGTTGTCTTCGCCGGGGACAGGTTGTTTATCCAAGTTGCCCTGTTCGGACGGTTGCTCGATGGCGTGTTCGTCGTCCGCCGGTTCGCCCTGCTCTATGGCTGGGTCTGTATGGCTGCTTACTCTGTCGAGGTGGGGTTTGGAGCGGCGCTTACGCCGCCGCTTTGATTGCTTTTCGAGGGAACGATCCCTCATTGCGTCCCTTTGTTCCTCGTCGTTGTTTCCTTTAGGTGTATCCACCATGTATACATCGTGAGATGGGGTGGTTGTCCAGTGCCCTATAGGCGCTGATTCCTTTTCGTCTCCTACATCGTCGTCCATGCCGTCAAAGTCTTCGGAGTCGAAGTCGAGCATGTCGGTTAAATCATCGACAGTGTCTACGAAGTGGGTGGTGGGTGGGCTTTGAATTTCATCGTCGTCCGTATCCCAACCTTGTTGACCATGGTCCGGCCAGGGCTCTCCTGATAAAGAGAGAGACTTTAGTGAATTCAGAATGTCGCCGAAAGGCGAGTGCTGAAAGATGTCCGCGGCGGTGAACTCCATGATCGGCGCCCAATCGCATTCGATTGGCAGGGGCGCGGAAGGTTCGGAGTCCGGCACTTTGGAGTCACGATCATCACAAAGGACAGGTATGATGTTCGGCTCGATCGCCGTAGAGATAGCAGGCCCCGAGGCGGTGTCCAGCCACTCATCCTCGATAGGCGCAGTCGGCTCCGAGCTAAGTGTCGGAGCGGACACTGGTGCGGCCTCTAGGACACTGTTCGGCGACAAAGCTAGATCATGCCAATCGTGACAATGCGGCGCGCTTCGCTGTGGCTGGAACCCGTCGAAGATCAAGTCTCCGCGGACGTCGGCCATGTAGTTCAAACTTTCAAATCTGACCTGATGGCCAGGGGCGTAGCTTTCGATCTGCTCCAGATGGCTGCTTAATTGGCCCGCAGATGTAAAGCCGCCGAATACAAAGATCTGTCCGGGGAGAAAAGTCTCACCCTGGACCGCATCATTGTTGATGATCGGAGAAGCCATCGGGCCTAAAGGTGACGGCACAGAGGAACTCTGAATGAAAGCACCAATGTCGGTGTCAAAACCGGCGGATCTCGGGTAGGGGGTCCTGAACTGTGCGTCTAGGCGGATGTTAATAGGAGACAAGGGACACGATGTTTTTACCCAGGTTCGGGCCCTCTCGATGGAGGTAAAACCCTACTCCTGCTTGATTAATATTGATGATATGGGTAGTATAAGGGTAGATCTACCACGAGATCAGAGAGGCTAAACCCTAGAAGCTAGCCTATGGTATGATTGTTCTTCGTCCTAAGGACTAAAACCCTCCAGTTTATATAGACACTGGAGAGGGTTAGGGTTACATAGAGTCGGTTACAATGGGAGGAGATCTACATATCCGCATCGCCAAGCTTGCCTTCCACGCCAAGGAAAGTCCCATCCGGACACGGGACGAAGTCTTCAATCTTGTATCTTCATAGTCTAGGAGTCCGGCCAAAGGTCATAGTTCGGCTACCCGGACACTCCCTAATCCGAGACTCCCTCAATAACCAATCATACATAAAAGAATTCAGAGAAGATTCAAATATTGTTCATAGATAGACTTGATCATAAACCCACAATTCATCGGTCTCAACAAACACACCGCGAAAAGAAGATTACATCGAATAGATCTCCATGAGAGAGGGGGATAACATTGTATTGAGATCCAAAAAGAGAGAACAAGCCATCTAACTACTAACTATGGACCCGAAAGTCTGAGGTAAACTACTCACACTTCATTGGAGGGGCTATGATGTTGATGTATGAGCCCTCCATGGTGGATTCCCCTTCCGGCTGGGCTCCGGAACAGGCCCCAAGATGGCATCTCGTGGATACAGAAAGTTGCGGCGGTGGAATTAGGTTTTTGGCTCCGCATCTAATCATTTGGGGGTACGTAGGTATATATAGGAGGAAGGAGTACGTCGGTTGAGCAAAGGGGGGCCCACGAGGCAGGGGGGCGCGCCCTAGGGGGGGCCCTCCACCCTCGTGGCCACCTCCCTTCTTTCTTGACGTGGGGTCCAAGTCTCCTGGATCATGTTCGGTGAGAAAATCACGTTCCCGAAGGTTTCATTCCGTTTGGACTCCGTTTGATATTCCGTTTCTTCGAAACACTAAAATAGGCAAAAAAACAGCAATTCTTGGCTGGGCCTCCGGTTAATAGGTTAGTCCCAAAAATAATATAAAAGTGAAAAATAAAGCCCAATATGGTCCAAAACAGTAGATAATATAGCATGGAGCAATCAAAAATTATAGATACGTTGGAGACGTATCAGGCATCCCCAAGCTTAATTCCTGCTCGTCCTCGAGTAGGTAAATGATAAAAAAGAATTTTTGATGCATAGTGCTACTTGGCATAATTTCAATGTAATTATTCTTAATTGTGGTATGAATATTTAGATGCAAAAGATTCAAGACAAAAGTTCATATTGACATCAAAATAATAATACTTTAATCATACTAACAAAGCAATCATGTCTTATCAAAATAACATGGCCAAAGAAAGTTATCCCTACAAAATGATATAGTCTGGCTATGCTCTATCTTCACCACACAAAGTATTTAAATCATGCATAACCCCGATGACAAGCCAAGCAATTTTTTCATAATTTTGACATTCTCAAAACTTTTTCAATCTTCACGCAATACATGAGCGTGAGCCATGGATATAGCACTATATGTGGAATAGAATGGTGGTTGTGGAGAACACAAAAAGAGGGAAGATAGTCTCACATCAACTAGGTGTATCAACGGGCTATGGAGATGCCCATCAATAGATATCAATGTGAGTGAGTAGGGATTGCCATGCAACGGATGCACTAGAGCTATAAGTATATGAAAGCTCAATAAAAGAAACTAAGTGGGTGTGCATCCAACTCGCTTGCTCACGAAGACCTAGGGCATTTTGAGGAAGCCCATCATTGGAATATACAAGCCAAGTTCTATAATGAAAAATTCCCACTAGTATATGAAAGTGAAAAAATGAGAGACTGTCTATCATGAAGATCTTGGTGCTACTTTAAAGCACAAGTGTGGTAAAAGGATAGTAACATTGTCCCTTCTATCTTTTCTCTCATTTTTTTATTTGTGCCTTTTCCGTTTCTTTATGGCCTCTTTTTCCTTTTTTTTTATTTTTATTTTTCGTCCGGAGTCTCATCCCGACTTGTGGGGGAATCATAGTCTCCATCATCCTTTCCTCACTTGGGACAATGCTCTAAAAATGATGATCATCACACTTTTATTTTCTTACAACTCAACAATTACAACTCGATACTTAAAAAAAAATATGACTCTATATGAATGCCTCCGGCGGTGTACCCGGATATGCAATGAATAAAGAGTGACATGTATGAAAGAATTATGAATGGTGGCTTTGCCACAAATACGATGTCAACTACATGATCATGCTAGCAATATGACAATGATGGAGCGTGTCATAATAAACGGAACGGTGGAAAGTTGCATGGCAATATTTCTCGGAATGGCTATGGAAATGCCATGATAGGTAGGTATGGTGGCTGTTTTGAGGAAGGTATATGGCGGGTGTATGATACCGGCGAAAAGTGTGCGGTATTAGAGAGGCTAGCAATGGTGGAAGGAAGAAAAGTGCGTATAATCCATGGACTCAACATCAGTCATAAAGAACTCATATACTTATTGCAAAAATCTACAAGTTATCAAAGCAAAGTATTACACGCATGCTCCTAGGCGGATAGATTGGTAGGAAAATACCATCGCTCGTCCCCGACCGCCACTCATAAGGAAGACAATCAATAAATAAATCATGCTCCGACTTCATCACATAACAGTTCACCATACGTGCATGCTACTGGAATCACAAACTTTAACACAAGTATTTCTCAAATTCACAACTACTCAACTAGCATGACTCTAATATCACCATCTTCATATCTCAAAACAATTATCAAGCATCAAACTTTTCTTAGTATTCAACGCATTCAAAAGAAAGTTTTACAACTCTTGAATACCAAGCATATTATTATTAAGCAAATCACCATGCTATTTAAGACACTCAAAATGATCTAAGTGAAGCATGAGAGATCAATAGTTTCTATAAAACAAGTCCACCGCTGTGCTCTAAAAGATATAAGTGAAGCACTAGAGCAAAACTATATAGCTCAAAAGATATAAGTGAAGCACATAGAGTATTCTATCAAATTCCAATTCATGTATGGCTCTCTCAAAAGGTGTGTACATCAAGGATGATTGTGGTACACTAAAAAGCAAAGACTCAAATCATACAAGACGCTCCAAGCAAAACACATATCATGTGGTGAATAAAAATATAGCTCCAAGTAAAGTTACCAATGGAAGTAGACGAAAGAGGGGATGCCTTCTGGGGCATCCCCAAGCTTTGAATTTTTGGTGTCCTTAGATTATTTTGGGGGTGCCATGGGAATCCCCAAGCTGAGGCTCTTGCCACTCCTTGTTCCATAATCCATCAAAAGATTTCACCCAAAACTTGAAAACTTCACAACACAAAACTCAACAGAAATCTCGTGAGCTCCATTAGCGAAACAAAACAAAAGACCACTTAAAGGTACTGTAATGAAATCATTATTTATTTATATTGGCGTTAAACCTACTTTATTACAACTTCTGTATGGTTTATATACTATTTTACTAGCCATAGATTCATCGAAATAAGCAAACAACACACGAAAAACAGAATCTGTCAAAAACAGAACAGTCTGTAGTAATCTGTAACTAACGCAAACTTATGAACTCCAAAAATTCAGAAAAAATAGGAAGACCTAGGAAATTTGTTTTTGATCAGCATCAATTGGAATAACTATTTTATCACGTTCTGGTGATTTTTAACAATTGTTTTCGTGAACCTGAAGTTTCTGGAAATTACAGCAAGATCAAATAACTATCATCCAAGAAGATCCTATAGGTTTAACTTGGCACAAACACAAATTAAAACATAAAACCACATCCAAATAGAAGGTAGATGGATTATTTATTCCTAAACAGAAACAAAAGCAAAAAAAAAATTGGGTTGCCTTCCAACAAGCGCTATCGTTTAACACCCCTAGCTAGGCATAAAAGCAAGGATAGATCTAGGTATTGCCATCTTTGGTAGGCAATCCATAAGTGGCTCTCATGATAGATTCATATGGTAATTTTATTTTCTTCCTAGGGAAGTGTTCCATGCCTTTATTTAACAGAAATTGGAATCTAATATTCCCTTCCTTCATATCAATAATTGCACCAATCATTCTGACGAAAGGTCTACCAAGAATAATAGGACAAGAACGATAAAATCTACGGGCACATAATTCCTATTTGCAACAATAAGAACATAATTAATTCTTCCCATAGGTTTCTAATAGTGGAATCTGCAAGGTGCAAGTTTAGAGAGAAATCATCAAAATCATAGAAATCTAGCAAATCACACAAAGTTTTGGGAATAGTGGAAACACTAGCACCCAAATCACACAATGCATAAAATTCATGATCCTTAATCTTAATTTTAATAGTTGGTTCCCACTTATCATAAAGCTTTCTAGGTATAGAAACTTCCAACTCAAGTTTTTCTTCATAAGATTGCATCAAGGCATCAACGATATGTTTAATAAAGGCTTTATTTTGACTATAAGCATGAGGAGAATTTAGCACAGATTGCAACAAGGAAATACAATCAATTAAAGAGAAACTTTCATAATTAAATTCCTTGAAGTCCAAAATAGTGGGTTTAGCAACATCTAGGTTTTTGCTTTCTTCACTCCCACTTTTATCAATTTCATCATCAAGATCTAAAAACTCTGAATTCTTGGAAAGCCTTCTAGGTAAAGGTGGATCATATTCAGTCCCATCATTATCAAGATTCATATTGCAAAACAAAGATTTAATAGGGGACACATCAATAACTTTTAGATCTTCATCTTTATTTTCATGGAAATTGGAAGAACACGCTTTAATAAAGGCATCTTTCGTAGCACGCATCCTAGCGGTTCTTTCCTTGCACTCATCAACGGAAATTCTCATGGCTTTGAGAGACTCATTGATACCATGCTTAGTAGGAATAGATCTAAGCTTTAAGGAATCAACATCAAGAGAAATTCTATCAACGTTCCTAGCCAATTCATCAACTTTAAGCAATTTCTCTTCAAGCAAAGCGTTAAAATTCTTTTGTGAATTCATAAACCCTTTAACACTATTCTCAAATTCAGAGGGCATCTAAAATTTCCATAAGATTTGTTGTAGGAATTTCCATAATTATTAGAATGATTACTAGAATAAGGCTTAGGATTAAAGTTCCCTCTATACGCATTGTTACCAAAATTATTCCTACCAACAAAATTCACATCCATAAATTCATTATTATTCTCAATCAAAGTATACAAAGGCATATCATTAGGATCAAAAGAAACACTCTTAGTAGCAAATAATTTCATAAGTTCATCCATCTTTCCACTCAAAACATTAATTTCTTCTATCGCATGCACTTTTTTATTAGTAGATCTTTCAGTGTGCCATTGAGAATAATTAACCATAATATTATCTAGGAGTTTAGTAGCATCTCTTAAAGTAATTTCCATAAAATTGCCTCCCGCGGCCAAATCTAAAAGATTTCTAGAAACAAAATTCAATCCGGCATAATTTTTTTGTATAATCATCCACAAGCTCAAACCATGAGTAGGGCAATTATGTATCATTAATTTCATTCTCTCCCAAGCTTGTGCAACATGTTCATGATCAAGTTGCTTAAAATTCATAATATCGTTTCTAAGAGAGATAATCTTAGCGGGAGGAAAATACTTAGAGATAAAAGCATCTTTGCACTTGTTCCAAGAATCAATACTATTTTTAGGCAAAGATGAAAACCGCGCTTTAGCACGATCTCTAAGCGAAAAAGGAAATAGCTTCAATTTAACGACATCATTATCGACATCTTTTTTCTTTTGCATATCACATAAATCAACGAAGCTATTCAGATGAGTAGCGGCATCTTCACTAGGAAGGCCGGCGAATTGATCTTTCATAACAAGATTCAACAAAGCAGTATTGATTTCACAAGATTCAGTATTGGCAAGAGGAGCAATCGGAGTGCTAAGGAAATCATTATTATTGGTATTAGTATTGTATAATCATCCACAAGTTCAAACCATGAGTAGGACAATTACGTATCATTAATTTCATTCTCTCCCAAGCTTGTGCAACATGTTCATGATCAAGTTGCTTAAAATTCATAATATCGTTTCTAAGAGAGATGATCTTAGCGGGAGGAAACTATTTAGAGATAAAAGCATCTTTGCACTTGTTGCAAGAATCAATACTATTTTTAGGCAAAGACGTAAACCAAGCTTTAGCACGATCTCTAAGCGAAAAAGGAAATAGCTTCAATTTGACAATATCATTATCAACATCTTTCATAACAAGATTCAACAAAGCAGTATTGATTTCACAAGATTCAGTGTCGGTAAGAGGAGCAATCGGAGTGCTAAGGAAATCATTATTGTTGGTATTGGTAAAGTCACACAATTTGGTATTATCTTGAGCCATCGTGAGAAGCAAGCAATCCAACACACAAGCAAACAAAAAGGCAAGCGAGAAAAAGGCAAACGAAAAGAGAGGCGAATAAACGGCAAGGGTGAAGTGGGGAGAGGGAAGCGAGAGGCAAATGGCAAATAATGTAATGTGAGAGATAAGGATTGTGATGGGTACTTGGTATGTTGACTTTTCGTAGACCTCCACGGCAACGGCGCCAGAAATCTTCCTGCTACCTCTTGAGCACTGCGTTGGATTTCCTTGAAGAGGAAAGGGTTATGCACCAGAGTAGAGTAAGTATTTCCCTCAGTTTTTGAGAACCAAGGTATCAATCCAGTAGGAGGCTACGCGCGAGTCCCTCGTACCGACACAAAACAAACAGCTCCACGCAACCAACGCGATTAGGGGTTGTCAATCCCTTCACGGTCACTTACGAGAGTGAGATCTAATAGAGAAGATAGATAATATTTTTGGTATTTTTGGTATAAAGATGCAAAGTAAAATAAAAGAAGTAAAAAGTAAAAGCAATAATAAAGTGTTGGGAGATTAATATGATAAAGATAGACCCGGGGGGCATAGATTTCACTAGTGGCTTCTCTCAAGAGCATAAGTATTTTACGGTGGGTGAACGAATTACTGTTGATCAATTGACAGAAGTGAGCATAGTTATGAGAATATCTAGGTATGATCATATATATAGGCATCACGTCCGAGACTAGTAGACCGACTCCTGCCTGCATCTACTACTATTACTCCACTCATCGACCACTATCCAGCATGCATGTAGAGTATTAAGTTCAAGAAAACAGAGTAACGCCTTAAGCAAGATGACATGATGTACAGGGATAAATTCATGCAATATGATAAAACCCCATCTTGTTAACCTCGATGGCAACAATACAATACGTGCCTTGCTGCCCCCTCATCCTTTGGGAAAGGACACCGCAAGATTGAACCCAAAGCTAAGCACTTCTCCCATTGCAAGAAAAACCAATCTAGTAGGCCAAACCAAACTGATAATTCAAAGAGACTTGCAAAGATAACCAATCATACATAAAAGAATTCAGAGAAGATTCAAATATTGTTCATAGATAGACTTGATCATAAAACCACAATTCATCGGTCTCAACAAATACACCACAAAAAGAAGATTACATCTAGTAGATCTCCACGAGAGAGGGGGAGAACATTGTATTGAGATCCAAAAAGAGAGAAGAAGCCATCTAGCTACTAACTATGGACGCGAAGGTCTGAGGTAAACTACTCACACTTCATCGGAGGGGCTATGATGTTGATGTAGAAGCCCTCCGTGGTGGATTCCCCTTCCGGCGGAGCTCCGGAACAGGCCCCATAATGGGATCTCGTGGATACAGAAAGTTGCGGCGGTGGAATTAGGTTTTTGGCTCCGCATCTGATAGTTTGGGGTGCGAGGTATATATAGGAGGAAGGATGCGTCGGTGGAGCAAAGGGGGCCCACGAGGCGGGGGCGCCCTAGGGGGTCCTCCACCCTCGTGGCCACCTCCTTCTTTCTTGACGTGGGGTCCAAGTCTCCTGGATCATGTTCGGTGAGAAAATCACGTTCCCGAAGGTTTCATTCCGTTTGGACTCCGTTTGATATTGTGTTTCTTCGAAACACTGAAATTGGCAAAAAACAGCAATTCTGGGCTGGGCCTCCGGTTAATAGGTTAGTCCCAAAAATAATATAAAAGTGAAAAATAAAGCCCAATATGGTCCAAAACAGTAGATAATATAGCATGGAGCAATAAAAAATTATAGATACGTTGGAGACGTATCACTCCTGCTTCTTTTTCACGCTCCTCGCAGTGGCTATTAGCTGGCGCTTAAAGCGCTCTTGCTCGAGGGGTTCCTTAGGCACGATAAAATCCTCGTTGCCGAGGCTCACCTCATCCTCGGAGGGTGGAAGATAAGTGCTGCCCTCCGAGTCGTTGTTTATGGCTTGTTCATCTGGGCTGACTTGCCCATCTTCCTGATCGTCCTGTTCGGACGTTTGTTCGTCGGGATCATATATGTCTTCGGCACCATCCGGAGTGTGATCGTCTCCTGTGCCGGTGTTGCTGTCCTTGCTGCAGCGGGATTTAGAGCGGCGCCGCTGACGTCGGCGCTTTGGTTGTGTCTTAGGAGGCTCATCCTCAACTGGAATTTCCTTGTCCTCGCTGTTATTCTCTTTGGGTGTATCCACCATGTATACGTCGTACGAAGAAGTGGCCGTCCAGCGTCCGGTAAACGGCGGGTTTTGGCCATGCTCCTCATCTGCATCGTCATCCATACCGTCGATGTCTTCGGAGCCGTAATCGAGCATGTCGGTTAAGTCCTCGACAGTGGCTATGTAGTGGGTGGCGGGTGTGAAGCGAAATTCCCCATCATCAGCCTCCAGTTTGAACCGGACATAGTTCGGCTGTGAGTCCCCCGCTAAGGACAGATTTTTTAATGAGTTCAGCACGTCGCTGCTACCTCTTGAGCACTGCGTTGGATGTCCCCGAAGAGGAGAGGATGATGCAGCAAAGTAGCGTAAGTATTTCCCTCAGTTTTTGAGAACCAAGGTATCAATCCAGTAGGAGGCTACGCGTGAGTCCCTCGTACCTACACAAAACAATAGCTCAACGCAACCAACGCGATTAGGTGTTGTTAATCCCTTCACGGTCACTTACGGGAGTGAGATCTGATAGAGATGATAGATAATATTTTTGGTCTAGAGATGCAAAGTGAAAAGTAAAAGGAAAAGTAAAAAAGCAAAGCAATAATAAAGTGATGGAGATTGATATGATGAGAATAGACCCGGGGGCCGTAGGTTTCACTAGTGGCTTCTCCCAAGAGAATAAGTATTCTACGGTGGGTGAACAAATTACTGTTGAGCAATTGACAGAACTGAGCATAATTATGAGAATATCTAGGTATGATCATGTATATAGGCATCACGTCCGAGACAAGCAGACCGACTCCTGCCTGCATCTACTACTATTACCCCACTCATCGACTGCTATCCAGCATGCATCTAGAGTATTAAGTTAAAAATAGAGTAACGCCTTAAGCAAGATGACATGATGTACAAGGATAGTTTCATGCAATATGATAAAAAACCCCATCTTGTTATCCTCGATGGCAACAATACAATACGTGCCTTGCTGCCCCTTCTGTCACTGGGAAAGGACACCGCAAGATTGAACCCAAAGCTAAGCACTTCTCCCATGGCAAGAAAAACCAATCTAGTAGGCCAAACCAAACTGATAATTCAAAGAGACTTGCAAAGATAACCAATCATACATAAAAGAATTCAGAGAAGATTCAAATATTATTCATAGATAGACTTGATCATAAACCCACAATTCATTGGTCTCAACAAACACACCGCAAAAAGAACATTACATCGAATAAATCTCCACAAGAGAGGGGGAGAACATTGTATTGAGATCCAAAAAGAGAGAAGAAGCCATCTAGCTACTAACCATGGACCCGAAGGTCTGAGGTAAACTACTCACACTTCATCGGAAGGGCCAGGATGATGTAGAAGCCCTCCGTGATGATGGCCCTCTCCGGCGGAGCTCTGGAACAGGCCCCAAGATGGGATCTTATTGATACAGAAAGTTGCGGCGGTGGAATTAGGTTTTTTGCTCCGTATCTAATCGTTTGGGGGTACGTAGGTATATATAGGAGGAAGGAGTACGTCGGTGGAGCTTCGAAGGGCCCACGAGGCAGGGGGCGCCCTAGGGGGGGCGCCCTCCACCCTCGTGACCGCCTCGTGGCTTTCTTGACGGAGGGTCCAAGTCTCCTGGGTCTTAGCTGATGAGAAAATCATGTTCCCGAAGGTTACATTCCGTTTGGACTCCGTTTGATATTGCGTTTCTTCGAAACACTGAAATAGGCAAAAAAACAGCAATTCTGGGCTGGGCCTCCGGTTAATAGGTTAGTCCCAAAAATAATATAAAAGTGGAAAATAAAGCCCAATATAGTCCAAAACAGTAGATAATATAGCATGGAGCAATCAAAAATTATAGATACGTTGGAGACGATCGAGGCATCCCTAAGCTTAATTCCTTCTCGTCCTCGAGTAGGTAAATGATAAAAAGAGAATTTTTGATGCGGAGTGCTACTTGGCATAATTTCAATGTAAATCTTCTCAATTGTGGTATGAATATTCAGATCCGAAAGATTCAAGACAAAAGTTCATATTGACATAAAAATAATAATACTTCAAGCATACTAACTAAGCAATTATGTCTTCTCAAAAATAACATGGCCAAAGAAAGTTCATCCCTACAAAATCATATAGTTCAGTCATGCTCCATTTTCGTCACACAAGCATGATCTGATCATGCACAACCCCGATGACAAGCCAAGCAATTGTTTCATACTTTAATAATCTCAAACTTATAAACCTTCACGCAATACATGAGCGCGATCCATGGATATAGCACTATGGGTGGAATAGAATATGATGATGGGGGTTATGTGGGGAAGACAAAAAAGGAGAAAGTCTCACATCAACGAGGATAATCAATGGGCTATGGAGATGCCCACCGATTGATGCTAATGCAAGGAGTAGGGGTTGCCATGCAACGGATGCACTAGAGCCAAAAATGTATGAAAGCTCAACAAAAGAAACTAAGTGGGTGTGCATCCAACTTGCTTGCTCATGAAGACCTAGGGCATTTGAGGAAGCCCATCGTTGGAATATACAAGCCAAGTTCTATAATGAAAAGTTCCCACTAGTATATGAAAATGACAAAACAAGAGACTCTCTAACATGAAGATTATGGTGTTACTTTGAAGCACAAGCGTGGAAAAAGGATAGTAGTATTGCCCCTTTTTTTGGGCCTTCTTTTATTTTCTTTGGCCTTTCTCCTTTTTTTGGGACAATACTCTATTAAATGATGATCATCACACTTCTATTTATTTACAACTCAATGGTTACAACTCGATACTAGAACAAAGTATGACTCTATATGAATGCCTCCGGCGGCGTACCGGGATATGAAATGAATCAAGAGTGACATGTATGAAAGAATTATGAACGGTGGCTTTGCCACGAATACTATGTAAACTACATGATCATGCTAAGCAATATGACCATGATGGATATGTCATGATGAACGGAATGGTGGAAAGTTGCATGGCAATATATCTCGGAATGGCTATGGAAATGCCATAATAGGTAGGTATGGTGGCTGTTTTGAGGAAGATATAAGGAGGTTTATGTGTGAAAGAGCGTATCATATCACGGGGTTTGGATGCACCGGCGAAGTTTGCACCAACTCTCAATGTGAGAAAGGGCAATGCACGGTACCAAAGAGGCTAGCAATGTGGGAAGGGTGAGAGTGCGTATAATCCATGGACTCAACATTAGTCATAAAGAACTCATATACTTATTGCAAAGATCTACAAGCCATCAAAAACCAAAGCATTACGCGCATGCTCCTAGGGGGATAGATTGGTAGGAAAAGACCATCGCTCGTCCCCGACCGCCACTCATAAGGAGGACAATCAAATAACACCTCATGTTTCAAATTTGTTACATAACGTTTACCATACGTGCATGCTACGGGACTTGCAAACTTCAACTCAAGCATTTCTCAAATTCACAACTACTCAACTAGCACAACTTTGATATTATCACCTCCATATCTCAAAACAATTATCCAGCATCAAACTTTTCTTAGTATTCAACGCACTCAAAATAAAGTTTTACAAATCTTGAATACCAAGCATATTATTATTATTAAGCAAATTACCATGCTATTAAAGACTGTCAAAATAATCTAAGTGAAGCATGAGAGATCAATAGTTTATTTAAAACAAATCCACTACCATGCTCTAAAAGATATAAGTGAAGCACTAGAGCAAAACTATAAAGCTCAAAAGATATAAGTGAAGCACATAGAGTAAAACTATAAAGCTCAAAAGATATAAGTGAAGCACATAGAGTATTCTATCAAATTACAATTCATGTATGGCTCTCTCAAAAGGTGTGTACAGAAATAATGATTGTGGCACACTAACAAACAAAGACACAAATAATACAAGACGCTCCAAGCAAAACACATATCATGTGGTGAATAAAAATATAGCTCCAAGTAAAATTACCGATAGAAGTAGACGAAAGAGGGGATGCCTCCCGGGGCATACCCAAGCTTTGAATTTTTGGTGTCCTTGGATTATCTTGGGGGTGCCATGGGCATCCCCAAGCTTAGGCTCTTTCCACTCCTTGTTCCATAATCCATCAAAAGAATTTACCCAAAACTTGAAAACTTCACAACACAAAACTCAACAGAAATCTCGTGAGCTCCGTTAGCGAAAGAAAACAAAAGACCACTTCAAGGTACTGTAATGAACTCATTATTTATTTATATTGGTGCTAAACCTACTGTATTCCAACTTTTATATGGTTTATAAACTATTTTACTAGCCATAGATTCATCAAAATAAGCAAACAACACATGAAAAACAGAATCTGTCAACAGAACAGTCTGTAGTAATCTGTAACTAATGCAAACTTCTGGAAGTCCAAAAATTCAGACAAAATAGGACGACCTAGGCAATTTGTTTATTGATCATCATAAATTGGAATCACTATTTTATCACGTTCTGGTGAATTTTAATAATTGTTTTCGTGAACCGAAAGTTTCTGGAAATTACAGCAAGATCAAATAACTATCATCCAAGAAGATCCTATAGGTTTAACTTGGCACAAACACTAATTAAAACACAAAACCACATCTAAACAGAAGGTAGATGGATTATTTATTCCTAAACAGAAGAAAAATAAAAAAAAAGTAAAAATAAAATTGGGTTGCCTCCCAACAAGCGCTATCGTTTAACGCCCCTAGCTAGGCATAAAAGCAAGGATAGATCTAGGTATTGCCATCTTTGGTAGGCAATCCATAAGTGGCTCTCATGGTAGATTCATATGGTAATTTTATTTTATTTCTAGGGAAGTGTTTCATGCCTTTCCTTAATGTAAATTGGAATCTAATATTCCCTTCCTTCATATCAATAATTGCACCAATCGTTCTAAGGAAAGGTCTACCAAGAATAATAGGACAAGACGGATTGCAATCTATATCAAGAACGATAAAATCTACGGGCACATAATTCCTATTTGCAACAATAAGAACATCATTAATTCTTCCCATAGGTTTCTCAATAGTGGAATCCGCAAAGTGCAAGTTTAGAGAGCAATCATCGAAATCACGAAAATCTAGCAAATCAAACAAAGTTCGGAAATAGTGGAAACACTAGCACCCAAATCACACAAAGCATAAAACTCATAATCTTTAATTTTAATTTTAATAGTTCGTTCCCACTCATAATAAAGTTTTCTAGAGATAGAAACTTCCAACTCAAGTTTTTCTTCATAAGATTGCATCAAGGCATCAACGATATGTTTAGTAAACGCTTTATTTTGACTATAAGCATGAGGAGAATTTAGCACGGATTGCAACAAGGAAATACAATCAATTAAAGAGAAACTTTCATAATTAAATTCCTTGAAATCCAATATAGTGGGTTTAGCAACATCTAGGGTTTTATTTCTTTCAATCCCACTTTTATCAATTTCATCATCAAGATCTAAATACCCCGAATTTTTGGAACGTCTTCTAGGTAAAGGTGGATCATATTCAGTTTCATCAAGATTCATATTGCAAAACAAAGAATTAATAGGGGACACATCAATAACTTTTAGATCTTCATCTTGATTTTCATAGGAATTGGAAGAACACGCTTTAATAAAGGCATCTTTCATAGCATGCGTCCTAGCGGTTCTTTCCTTGCACTCATCAATGGAAATTCTCATGGCTTTGAGAGACTCATTGATATCATGCTTAGGAGGAATAGATCTAAGCTTTAAAGAATCAACATCAAGAGAAATTCTATCAACGTTCCTAGCCAATTCATCAACTTTAAGCAATTTCTCTTCAAGCAAAGCATTAAAATTCTTTTGTGAATTCATAAACTCTTTAACACTACTCTAAAATTCAGAGGGCATATTATTAAAATTCCCATAAGATTTGTTGTAGCAATTTCCATAATTATTAGAAGGATTACTAGGATAAGGCCTAGGATTAAAATTCCCTCTATACGCGTTGCTACCAAAATTATTCCTACCAACAAAATTCACATCCATAGATTCATTATTATTCTCAAGCAAAGTAGACAAAGGCATATCATTAGGATCATAAGAAACACTCTTAGTAGCAAATAATTTCATAAGTTCATCCATCTTTCCACTCAAAACATTAATTTCTTCTATCGCATGCACTTTTTTATTAGTAGATCTTTCAGTGTGCCATTGAGAATAATTAACCATAATATTATCTAGGATTTAGTAGCATCTCCTAAAGTGATTTCCATAAAAGTGCCTCCCGCGGCCGAATCTAAAAGATTTCTAGAAGCAAAATTCAATCTGGCATAAAATTTTTGTATAATCATCCACAAATTCAAAGCATGAGCAGGGTAATTACGTATCATTAATTTCATTCTCTCCCAAGCTTGTGCAACATGTTCATGATCAAGTTGCTTAAAATTCATGATGTCGTTTCTAAGAGAGATGATCTTAGCGGGAGGAAAATACTTAGAGATAAAAGCATCTTTGCACTTGTTCCAAGAATCAATACTATTTTTAGGCAAAGGCGAAAACCAAGCTTTAGCACGATCTCTAAGCCAAAAAGGAAATAGCTTCAATTTAACAATATCATTATCGACATCTTTCTTCTATTGCATATCACATAAATCAACAAAGCTATTCAGATGAGTAGCGGCATCTTCACTAGGAAGGCCGACGAATTGATCTTTCATAACAAGATTCAACAAAGCAATATTGATTTCACAAGATTCAGTATTGGCAAGAGGAGCAATCGGAGTGCTAAGGAAATCATTATTGTTGGTATTGGTATAGTCAGACAATTTGGTATTATCTTGAGCCATCGCGACAAACGAGCAATCCAACACACGAGCAGACAAAAGGCAAGCGAGAAAAAGGCAAACGGAAAAGAGAGGACGAATAAAACGGCAAGGGTGAAGTTGGGGAGAGGAAAATGAGAGGCAAATGGCAAATAATGTAGTGCGAGAGATAGGGATTGTGATGGGTACTTGGTATGTTGACTTTTACGTAGACTCCCCGGCAACGGCGCCAGAAATTCTTCTTGCTACCTCTTGAGCACTGCGTTGGATTTCCCCGAAGAGGAGAGGATGATGCAGCAAAGTAGCGTAAGTATTTCCCTCAGTTTTTGAGAACCAAGGTATCAATCCATTAGGAGGCTACGCGCGAGTCCCTCGCACCTACACAAAACAATAGCTCAATGCAACCAACGCGATTAGGGTTGTCAATCCCTTCACGGTCACTTACGGGAGTGAGATCTGATAGAGATGATAGATAATATTTCTGGTATTTTTGGTATAGAGATGCAAAGTAAAAAGTAAAAGGCGAAGTAAAAAAGTAAAGCAATAATAAAGTGATGGAGATTGATATGATGAGAATAGACCCGGGGGCCATAGGTTTCACTAGTGGCTTCTCCCAAGAGCATAAGTATTCTACGGTGGGTGATACGTCGCCAACGTATCTATAATTTTTGATTGCTCCATGCTACTTTATCTATTGTTTTGGACTATAATTGGCTTTATTTTCCACTTTTATATTATTTTTGGGACTAACCTATTAACCGGAGGCCCAGCCCATAATTGCTGTTTTTTTGCCTTTTTCAGTGTTTCGAAGAAACAGAATATCAAACGGAGTCCAAAGCGGAATGAAACCTTGAAAACATGATTTTCTCACGAGCGTGATCCGGAGACTTGGACCCCACGCCAAGGAACCGGAGGGCGGTCACGAGGTGGGGCGCGCCTAGGCGCCCCGCCTCGTGGGCCCCTATTGCTCCACCGACGTACTCCTTCCTCCTATATATACCTCACGCACCCAAGCGATCGAACAGGAGCCAAAACCTAATTCCACCGCCGCAACTTCTGTATCCACGAGATCCCATCTTGGGGCCTGTTAGGAGCTCACGGGGGGGCATCCACCACGGAGGGCTTCTACATCAACACCATAGCCTCTCCGATGAAGTGTGAGTAGTTTACTTTAGACCTTCGGGTCCGTAGCTAGTAGCTAGATGGCTTCTTCTCTATTTTTGGATCTCAATACAATGTTCTCCCCCTCTCTCGTGGAGATCAATTCGATGTAATCTTCTTTTTGCGGTGTGTTTGTTGAGACCGATGAATTGTGGGTTTATGATCCAGCTTATCTATGAATAATATTTGAATCTTCTCTGAATTCTTTTATGTATGATTGAGTTATCTTTGCAAGTCTCTTCGAATTATCCGTTTGGTTTGGCCAACTAGATTGGTAGTTCTTGCAATGGGAGAAGTGCATGGCTTTGGGTTCAATCTTGCGGTGTCCTTACCCAGTGACAGAAAGGGTTGCAAGGCACGTATTGTATTGTTGCCATCGAGGATAACAAGATGGGGTATTTATCATATTACATGAATTTATTCCTCTACATCATGTCATCTTGCTTAAGGCATTACTCTGTTTTTAACTTAATACTCAAGATGCATGCTGGATAGCGGTCGATGAGTGGAGTAATAGTAGTAGATGCAGAATCGTTTCGATCTACTTGTCTCGGACGTGATGCCTATATACATAATCATACCTAGATATACTCATAACTATGCTCAATTCTGTCAATTGCTCAATAATAATTTGTTCACCCACCGTAGAATAATTATGCTCTTGAGAGAAGCCACTAGTGAAACCTATGGCCCCCGGGTCTATTCTCATCATATCAATCTCCATCACTTTTATACTTTCTTTGTTTTACTTTGCCTTTTACTTTTCACTTTGCATCTCTATACATAAAATACCAAAAATATTATCTTTATCAGATCTCACTCTTGTAAGTGACCGTGAAGGAATTGACAACCCCTAATCGCGTTGGTTGCGAGTAGCTATCGTTTTGTGCAGGTACGAGGGACTTGTGCGTGGCCTCCTCTTGGATTGATACCTTGGTTCTAAAAAGCGAGGGAAATACTTATGCTCTGTGCTGCATCATCCTCTCCTCTTCGGGAAAACCAGCGCAAGCTCAAGATGTAGCAAGAAGGATTTACGGCGCCGTTGTCGGGAGTCTATAAAAGTCAACATACCAAGTACCCATCACAATCCCTATCTCTCGCATTACATTATTTGCCATTTGCCTCTCGTTTTCCTCTCCCCCACTTCACCCTTGCCGTTTTATTCGCCTTGTCTTTCCCAATCTCCTCCTCTTTTTCCCGTTGCCTTTTGTTTGCTCGTGTGTTGGATTGCTTGTTTGTCGCAATGGCTCAAGATGCTACCAAATTGTGTGAATTCACCAATACCAATAATAATGATTTCCTTAGCACTCGATTGCTCCTCTTGCCAATCTGAATCTTGTGAAATCAATCTGCTTTGTTGAATCTTGTTATGAAAGATCAATTCGCGGCCTTCCTAGTGAAGATGCCGCTACTCATCTGAATAGCCGTTGATTTATGTGATATGCAAAAGAAAAAGATGTCGATAATGATGTCGTTAAATTGAAGCTATTTCCTTTTCGCTTAGAGATCGTGCTAAGCGTGGTTTTCATCTTTGCCTAAAAATAGTATTGATTCTTGGAACAAGTGCAAAGATGCTTTTATCTCTAAGTATTTTCCTCCCGCTAAGATTATCTCTCTTAGAAACGATATTATGAATTTTAAGCAACTTGATCATGAACATGTTGCACAAGCTTGGGAGAGAATGAAATTAATGATACGTAATTGTCCTACTCATGGTTTGAACCTGTGGATGATTATACAATTTTTTTATGCCGGATTGAATTTTGCTTCTAGAAATCTTTTAGATTCGGCTGCGGGAGGCACTTTTATGGAAATCACTTTAGGAGATGCTACTAAACTCCTAGATAATATTATGGTTAATTATTCTCAATGGCATACTGAAAGATCTACTAATAAAAAAGTGCATGCGATAGAAGAAATCAATGTTTTGAGTGGAAAGATGGATGAACTTATGAAATTATTTGCTACTAAAAGTGTTTCTTCTGATCCCAATGATATGCCTTTGTATACTTTTGTAACACCCGGATAATTAAGCTACAGTAAAACTCGGTTAATGGTGCCATGTCAACTCCGGTTACTGTTGATAGACCCGCGTTAGTTCAAACAGATTCAAATTAAAAATTTAATTAACGGCAAACATCAAAAGTTTTCAAATTTAAAACTAAAATGTACAAATTGTGGAAAATATTCCAGAAGTAATTATGGTGGTGAACCAACATTTTGTAAAGTGTTTTAGTGCGCTAAAATAAAATAAAACAGTAAAAGAAAAACTAAAAACAAAACAACAACAAAAAAGATATAGAAAGAGGAGAACCCCCCCCCCCTTTGGGCCACGGCCCAGCTGGCCTCTGGACCAATCAGGCCGACAAGGCCGGCCCACCCCGTCGCCCCCCCCCCACGTTCCCCTCTCTCCCTCGTATCCTCCCGATCCCGATCTGGATCGGGCACCGGCGCCCTTCTCCCTCGCTCGTCGCCGTCGACCGCCTCACCTCGCCGCTCTCGTCGTCGACCCCTCCACCGACGGACCTCCCTCCCCTCGAGCATCGTCGCCGCCACAGCTTTGCGGGACGCCGCACCGAGGACCTGCGCCCGCCCAGCCGCGTCCCGGCGCCATCGCACCGGTGCCACGCCGTCGCCGGTGCCGACCCGTCACCGGATCGCCAAGCACCGCCGGTCTGCCACTCTCACGACGTCGTCGCCGTCCTCCTCCTCACCCCCGTTGCCCGAACCCTACGAACCCCCCTGAGCCCCGTTCTTCTCCTCCGCCTCGCAAGACGCGCGCCAGCAGCGCGTCGTCCGACGCCCGCGGTGTCGCGCCAAGCCTGTGTGGCACCCAGCGCCGTGGCGGCTCCTGCTCATGACCGCGCCTAACCCCGGCCGACGCGCCACCGTGCGCGCACGCCTATTGCCTCATCGTCCCGCCGTCGCCTAGCACCGTAGGTCCGCGCCCCGACTCCTTCCGCCTCCCTGCTGCCCGCGCCGGGACCCTTCCCTTTCGCCGTGGCTCGACGCATCTCTGCTGCGCATCAAGGCGCTGCGTTGTTGCTGCCCGGCACGCCCGCCCGTTGACCGTATCCCCCTCGCCCGTTCGGGATGGGCGCTAGCGCCCCTGTGCCCGTAGCCCACACCCGCTATGGCCCCCTATGGGCCTATGACAAGTGGGGCCTCAAGCCCCCAGAACATTAAAAAAAAGAAGAGATAAAAAATATATTAATAATATTAAAAATATAGTTAAATTAATTAAATTAATTAACTTAATTAATTATGTTTAATAAACCTAATTAAATAACTAACCTAACTAATCTATTAATTAATCTAATTAACATGGTTAATTAGTTAGCAGACAATGACAGTGGGACCCACATGTCAATTTGACTAGGTCAACTGACTAGTTGACTGCTGACATCACCCTGACATAATGCTGACGCCATAATTGCATTTTCTAATTTAATTTATTTTGTTAATTCTAGAAATGAATTAAAAACTTTGAAAATTAATATTAAATAAACCGTAACTCGGATGAAAATACTTTGTACATGAAAGTTGCTCAGAACGACGAGACGATTCCAGATACGCAACCCGTTCTTCCGCCACACACCCCTATCATATCAAACTCGCAACTTTCCCCCTTCGTCTCCTCTGCCCGAAAACGCGAAACACCGGGGATACTTTCCCGGATGTTTCCCCCCTTCACCGGTATCACCTCATACCGCGTTAGGGCACGCCTAGCATCACGCCTTGCTTTGTCATGCATTGTCATGCATCTGTTTGCTTAACTATTCATTGTTTCTTCCCCCTCTTCTTCCGCTAGACACCGAGACTGACGCTGCTGCTGGTACCCCGATCGACTACGGTGTTGACGACCCCTCTCTCTTGCCAGAGCAACCAGGCAAGCCCCCCTTTGATCACCAGATATCGCCTACTCTTCTCTATACTGCTTGCATTAGAGTAGTGTAGCATATTCTTGCTTCGATTAATCCTATCTTGCTGCATAGCTTTGTCCTTGCTACTCTTTGTTGTTACCTTTACCGTTATCCTCTTGCTTAGTATAGGATGCTAGTGTTCCATCATTGACCCTACACTCTTGTCCGTATGCCATGCTATACTATTGGGCTGTGATCACTTCGGGAGGTGATCACGGGCATATACTATATACTTTACATTGTTACATTACTCGTGATCTTTGTTAGGAGATGGGGCTGAAAGGACGGTGGCTCCATCCCGTAGAGGTGGGCTGGGTTCTCGACGCCCTCATTTGTTACTTTGTGGCGGAGCGGCGGGGCAGGTTGAGACTACTGGTGAGAGGTGGGCTGGCCCTGGTCGGCGTTCGCGGATACTTAACACGCTTAACGAGATCTTGGTATTTGATCTGAGTCGGCCATTTGGTCTATCGCACTAACCATCTACGTGGGAGTAGTTATGGGTATCCCGACGTCGTGGTATCGCCGGCACGCCGTGACGCCTTGGCGGCGGCAGGCGCGCGCCGGATTGGATGGAATGCTCGCTAGGCTAGGTGCGCTTCGGCCGCCCTCGCAGCGTCTTGGTGTGCTATGGGCGATGGGCCTGCACCCTGTGCGCTTAGGTTTAGACCGGCGTGCTGACCTCTCTGTTGTGCCTAGGTGGGGCTGCGGCGTGTTGATCTTCCGCGGCGGGCATGACCCGAAAAGTGTGTCCGCCAAATGGGATCAAGCGTGTTGGGTTATGTGGTGCACCGTGCGGTGAAGTTTAATCTATTGAATAGCCGTGATCTTGATAACAGGGCGACTTGGAGTTGTACCTTAACCTTATGACAACTAGAACCGGATACTTAATAAAACACACCCTTCCAAGTGCGGATACAACCCGGTGGTCGCTCTCTCGGGGATACGAGGAGGGATCGCGGGTAGGATTATTGCTATGTGATGCTACTTGGAGGACTTGATCTGCTCTCTTCTACATGTTGCAAGGCGGAGGCTGCGAGCGTAGTCTTGACGGGATTAGCTATCCCCTCTTATTACGGCATTCTGCGATTCGGTCCACCGATATGGCCCTTTACACATATATCCATGCATATGTAGTGTAGCTCCTTGCTTGCGAGTACTTTGGATGAGTACTCACGGTTGCCTTGTTCCCCCTTTTCCCCCTCTCTTTACCCGGTTGCTGCAACCAGACGATGGAGCCCAGGAGCCAGACGCCACCGTCGATGACTACTACTACACTAGAGGCGCCTACTACCACGTGAAGCCCGCTGACGACGACCAGGTGTAGTTAGGAGGATCCCGAGCGGGAGGCTGCGTCTCTTCGATCTGATATCGGTTTGTGCTAGCCTTCTTAAGGCAAACTTGTTTAACTTATGTCGTACTCAGATATTGCTGCTTCGCTGACTCGTCTATGATCGAGCACTTGTATTCGAGCCCTCGAGGCCCCGGCTTGTATTATGATGCTTGTATGACTTATTTATGTTTTAGAGTTGTGTTGTGATATCTTCCGTGAGTCCTCGATCTTGATCGTACACGCGTTTGCGTGTATGATTAGTGTCTGATTGAATCGGGCGTCACAAGTTGGTATCGAGCCGATTGCTGTAGGAATCCTTTCCAACTCCTTGGCAAGTCGAGTCTAGACATTACAAAACTTTTACTAACATGGCTGTGTGCCTTACGGGCCCACGTCGCCATTGGGTGGTACTAGGATCTTTTAATCCTCGACCTTTACTCTGGGACTCTGAACTCTCTTCTATTCGGGTTAAATGATTTTGCTAAAATCTAACTCTAGGTTCCCGTTACTACTTCCTCCCGGAGAGCCCCTTATTACAACGATCGCTTTCTTTGCACGGAAGGTTCGAAGATACTATTCGTTGTTTCCCGAGACGCTTGTGCCGACCGCTTTTGCAAACCCCTACCACTATTATCGGTATGGATAACTGGACACACTTGCCTACATTCAATCCCATTGATCTTGTTATTACAGGATGCCCTGGACTGCTCTCCGTTGTTCCGAGAGTCCTTTGAGCTTACTGCCCTGAAGTTCTTGCCTAATGAATACCCCCTACGGATAATTCCTCGCACTTGTCGAGTATCCGCTCATCCCCAGTTGTTCTTGTGTTTCACAAAAGTCTTCGAAATGCTATTCGATCCTCCAAAAAAAATCCTTAGCAGCTTATTGCTCTACAAATACTTGTCTGCTTACATTATGGATGCTCCCATATCACTAGCAATATTCACTAGTATCTTTTGACACCGTCATTTTGATCCTATTGCTTCAACATGTGTGCGAATGCACACAATCATCGATCAACCCTTCTAAATTATCTTTCCGGCTCAGATGTCATTTTGAACATGAGCTTGTTCTCAACCAATCTATTGGCTGTCGATTGTACCCTTAGGTCTATTGAACTTATCCATCCTTGATCAGAGCGACTGCTTCTGATCCTTTGTTTTGGAAATCGAAATTCCTTTGTTATCTAAGCATCGAATTATTCAGATGTTCTATAATATGATGCCCGTGCATTCTTCTTCCTCTGGTTGAGTACCGATGCTCACATCAGATCCCTTGTGGACCATCGGTTCCTTTGTTGGATTTTATCCGACAGTGTCCTTCATATTGAATAACCTTGAGAGCCTTTCCATGGGTATATAATGCCTTTGGTAAATTGTATCATCTTCTTTAGAACAATGCTCTACTTTCGAGCTTGTATTATTTACCCCAAGTTTGTGGGATATGTTAGTAAGATGCCACGATGGGTTGAACCTATGCCTTCCTTAAAATGTGTGAACTCGAAAGTTTTCACGAGTCATACTCTTCGGTGCTTCGCTAGATAAAATTTTCAGCACTACAACTTCTTGAAAATGAGAAGTGAATGAAAGGTTATGCATTGGAGAAGTGGGAGTCGACCTTGAACTTTGTGTTCATGCCCATGGACACGATGCTGATCTTATCATGGATGCTTCTCTTAAACGCTCTCTGGTATAAGTTCATCTTATATATGGGAATTGGTCTTTTGCAACCGTGGTTCCGACCATATTTTCTTCTTGATTCCATTTCTTGGACAGGTTAGAGTACTTGCCTTCTGCAGAGCAATACCCTAGTCCAACCTCTATTTTGATCTACCTTCGAGTATTACCCCCCTGGTATCTCGAGGATATCAACCGATTTCACTACATCTTATGCATTCCTGATGAAGTAGTGCCTTTCCCCGTCATAGTCACTCCACGGGTTCTGGGTTGTCGTCAACCGAGAACACCGATTAGTGAATCGAATCACCCCTGTGATTCAGTACTTCTAGTACTTTGTGGTTGAGAAGTTTAATACTTCATCACGTCATTCCTAGCCTGATCGGCTATATCATTTTGTGCTAAATTTTAACCATGCTTCCTGGTCCTTCTTCTCGGAGCACAATTTTCGACGATGAGATAACCTTATGACGATCTTCCTCGTCGTATCATCTCGCCTTGAATAGCAAGCTTGATTTCGAGTTTTTGCCATACCCGTGGTTCCAATAACCCTTCGCTTCGTCATTTCTTTGACTTGGTGTCATCGCCAACCGATTACATCTTCATGAAATCTCTCGACAATTGTGTCGTGGTCATCATCAACATTCTGAGCTCTTCCAAGATATCTATCAAATTCTTGATGAGAAATACCTCCTTGCCCCTCGATGGTTTGTGTTATCATCGGCAACGTTATTGCTCCCCCTTCCATTTCAGACTTGATCATGTTATGGAGCTCCTTCCCATCTAGCTTATGTTATGTTCTACCTTGAAGTATTACTGTCCTTCATGTAAAGGATGTTGTGAGGATTGCTCCACCTCTTAAGAATTCCTGATATAGTTATACTTCTCACCATCTCCATTCATTCCTAGGTTCCTGTGTTGATTCTAACCGGGATACCAACAGGTGAACTGTGTTGTTCGGATTCTAAAACCTCTAGCAACCGTATTGCTTTGAAGTTAATGGTCGATATTTCACTCTTAGACCATTGGTTATCAAATCACCATTCTAACATTGATCCTGCTACCTAAGCCCATAATTCGGGTGCACCTTTCAACTAATGATTGATGGTGTATGTTTTCCTCGAGCATACAACATTATATCATTTCAATCAACAAGTGTCATCTTCTTATTCACATTATTGTGGAAATCCATCCGTTTGGAATTCTCAATGAATTGTCGCTGAGCCCATCAGCCACCTCCTCATCCTCACCTTGGTTTAATGATGAACTATTGCTTCATGAACCCGCTCCCATAGTTCATTTCCCGAGAATCTTGCAATGTCATTTCGTCGATTTGTGTTGCACCTTTTCCGCTCGGATCCCCTGAGTCTGAGGTATTATGACACCAATTGGATATGAATCTCGGTCAGATATGATGGTTGGGACAACTTTCCAAGGGTTATGATGTTGATCCTTTGATGACCCGGTAACATGATGTCATGCCTAGCACACCCCCCCACCCCGGCTGGAGGACCTATCATTATAATTTCTTTTGCAAGATAACCATTCTTCCTGGAGGAAATTGTAAGACTTATCCTACAAGTTGTTCCTAATGGATCCTTCCTATATCCAAAGTTTGGCCCTTGATTGAAACACCATGTCAATGCTATCTCGAAGCATGTCTGTGGTACTCCAATTTTCAACAAGAACATTTGAAGCCCAATGCTAAATGTTTCTTGCTCAATTATCCAAACACCGATGTATGGGTAATGTCATGAAAATTCTCTCCCCTACCTAAAGAGTTTTCTACATTATATCCTGTCATGGATATCATGCTCTGCTTATCCTTGGGAAGGATATACCCCTGAAATATGTGTTTAAACACATTTTCCTTTCCATTGTTCTGTTTAATCTGAGAATATCATTTTCCTTTCCATTGGTTTGCTTAACCCTTCTTGTGATCTATATGTAAAACACCTTGGTGTACAAACCGTGTCAGTAAGACCCTGTTTCTATTGTTGATGACATTTTGGTAACCATCGATGGACGAGAACTTTGCCTATTGGCCCGCCTCGATGCAACGAGCAGGAAAATGGTTCTCTTCGTCCCTCGCCCTTGGTACCAACGTTGTTGCCGACATAACTGACATGGTACTCTCTGACATGCCTTGCTATCATGACCGTGCAAGATGTCACTGCTCCTATTAAAAAAAGAAAAAACCACATGGTGGGCCCATAACCCACAGGTCCCAGGATCGAAACCTGACTGTCCTGTACACCCCCTATTCCCAAAGTTATTCCTCGCGCGTGGCCTCGTATGTAATTCACGGGCCACCGTCCTAGTGATCTATGCTGGTATCAGACGCAATACTTACTCTCGCTACTTTGAACCCATTTCACGCCTTGTAACAGGCATCAAAGGATTGCCTGCTCGCTCGAAACTTCTCATGATACCTCCTTCCCTTACTCTCGATATTTTCTAAGGTTTCAATTCGAGAGTTACTTTCCGCCACCTTCCCTGATGTTATCTACCAGATAGTCGACCTTGCAGAGGTCCGTTCTCTCGGAATACCCCCTTTATTCTTTCGTAAATCGACGGAGTTCCCAAGTAAGAATGGCGGCTTCGTCATTATGGCCTAAAGCGGGGAATGAGGGCGTCAATGTAATGGATCTACCTCTTGAGAAGAGCAACCAACATCGAGAAGACCCGTTAGAATTTTGTAACCAAATCCTCCCCCTACACTACCTCTTAAATCTCGGGGCGAGATTTCTTGTAATGGAGGAGAATTATAACACCGGATAATTAAGCTACAGTAAAACTCGGTTAATGGTGCCATGTCAACTCCGGTTACTGTTGATAGACCCGCGTTAGTTCAAACAGATTCAAATTAAAAATTTAATTAACGGCAAACATCAAAAGTTTTCAAATGTAAAAACTAAAATGTACAAACTGTGGCAAATATTCCAGAAGTAATTATGCTGGTGAACCAACATTTTGTAAAGCGTTTTAGTGCGCTAAAATAAATTAAAACAGTAAAAGAAAAACTAAAAACAAAACAACAACAAAAAAGATATAGAAAGAGGAGAACCCCCCCTTTGGGCCACGGCCCGGTGGCCTCTGGACCAATCAGGCCGACAAGGCGGCCCACCCAGCGCCCTACTAGGTCACCCCGACCCCCCCACCGAACCAAACCCTAACCCGTCGCCCCACCCCCCACGTTCCCCTCTCTCCCTCGTATCCTCCCGATCCCGATCTGGATCGGGCACCGGCGCCCTTCTCCCTCGCTCGTCGCCGTCGACCGCCTCACCTCGCCGCCCTCGTCGTCGACCCCTCCACCGACGGACCCCCCCTCCCCTCGAGCATCGTCGCCGCCCTGGCTTCGCGGGACGCCGCACCCGAGGACCCTGCGCCCGCCCCCGACGCGTCCCCGGCGCCATCGCACCGGTGCCACGCCGTCGCCGGTGCCGACCCCGTCACCGGATCGCCAAGCACCGCCTGCCTACCTCCTCTCTGACGTCGTCGCCCGTACTCCTCCTCGCCCCCGTTGCCCGAACCCCACGAACCCCTGTGAGCCCCGTTCTTCTCCTCGCCTCGCTTACCTGCAGCGCTTCAGCGGTTGCCCCGACGCCAGCGGCGTCGCGCAAGCCTGCGGCACCAGCGCCATGGCGGCTCCCTGCTCATGACCGCGCCTAACCCGGCCGACAGCGCCATCGTGCGCAAGACGCTTATTGCCTCATCGTCCCCGTCGCCGCTTAGCACCGTGAGGTCGCGCCCGACTCCTTCCGCCTCCTGCTGCCCGCGCCTGGGACCCTTCCCTTTCTCGCCGTGGCTCAAGCGCATCTGCCAGGCCATCACGCGCCGCGTTCAAGGCTTCGCGCCGCCGCACGCCCGCCCGTTGACCGTATCCCCCTCGCTCGTTCGGGATGGGCGCTAGCGCACCTATGCCCGTAGCCCACACCCGCTATGGCCCCCTATGGGCCTATGACAAGTGGGGCCTCAACCCCCCAGAACATTAAAAAAAAGAAGAGATAAAAATATATATTAATAATAATAAAAATATATTTAAATTAATTAATTAATTAATTAAATTAATTAACTTAATTAATTATGTTTAATAAACCTAATTAAATAACTAACCTAACTAATCTATTAATTAATCTAATTAACATGGTTAATTAGTTAGCAGACAATGATAGTGGGACCCACATGTCAGTTTGACTAGGTCAACTGACTAGTTGACTGCTGACATCACCCTGACATAATGCTGACATCATAATTGCATTTTCTAATTAAATTAATTTTGTTAATTCTAGAAATGAATTAAAAACTTTGAAAATTAATATTAAATAAATCGTAACTCGGATGAAAATACTTTGTACATGAAAGTTGCTCAGAACGACGAGACGATTCCAGATACGCAACCCGTTCGTCCGCCACACACCCCTATCATATCAAACTCGCAACTTTCCTTGGCTCCTCGCTTAAAACGCGAAACACCGGGGATACTTTCCCGGATGTTTCCCCCCTTCACCGGTATCACCTCATACCGCGTTAGGGCACGCCTAGCATCACGCCTTGCTTTGTCATGCATCGTCATGCATCTGTTTGCTTAACTATTCATTGTTTCTTCCCCCTCTTCTTCCGCTAGACACCGAGACTGACGCTGCTGCTGGTACCCCGATCGACTACGGTGTTGACGACCCCTCTCTCTTGCTAGAGTAACCAGGCAAGCCCCCCCCTTTGATCACCAGATATCGCCTACTCTTCTCTATACTGCTTGCATTAGAGTAGTGTAGCATATTCTTGCTTTCGATTAATCCTATCTTGTTGCATAGCCTGTCCTTGCTACTCTTGTTGTTACCTTTACTGTTATCCTCTTGCTTAGTATAGGATGCTAGTGTTCCATCAGTGACCCTACACTCTTGTCCGTCTGTCATGCTATACTATTGGGCTGTGATCACTTCTGGAGGTGATCACGGGCATATACTATATACTTTACTTTGTTACATTACGTGATCTTTGTTAGGAGATGGGAAATTTGAAAGGACGGTGGCTCCATCCAGTAGAGGTGGGCCTGGGTTCCACGGCCCTCGATTGTTACTTTGTGGCGGAGCGGCAGGGCAGGTTGAGACTACCTGGGTGAGAGGTGGGCCTGGCCCTGGTCGGCGTTCGCAGATACTTAACACGCTTAACGAGATCTTGGTATTTGATCTGAGTCTGGCCATTTGGTCTATACGCACTAACCATCTACGTGGGAGTAGTTATGGGTATCCCGACGTCGTGGTATCAGCCGAAGCACGCCGTGACGCCTTGACGACGCGGCGCGGCCGGATTGGATCGAACGCTGCTAGGCTAGGTGCGCTTCCGGCCGCCCTACGCAACGTCTTGGTGTGCTATGGGCGATGGGCCCGCACCCTGGCGCTTAGATTTAGACCGGCGTCTTGACCTCTCTGTTGTGCCTAGGTGGGGCTGCGGCGTGTTGATCTTCAGCGGCGGGCATGACCCGAGAAAAGTGTGTCCGGCCAAATGGGATCAAGCGTGTTGGGTTATGTGGTGCACCCGCAGGAAGTTTAATCTATTGAATAGCCGTGATCTTGATAGCGGAGACGACGTGGAGTTGTACCTTGACCTTATGACAACTAGAACCGGATACTTAATAGAACACACCCTTCCAAGTGCGAGATACAACCCGGTGGTCGCTCTCTCTCGGGGATACGAGGAGGGATCGCGGGTAGGATTATTGCTATGTGATGCTACTTGGAGGACTTGATCTGCTCTCTTCTACATGTTGCAAGGCGGAGGCTGCTGAAGCATAGTCTTGACGGGATTAGCTATCCCCTCTTATTCGGCATTTTGCGTTCAGTCCACCGATATGGCCCTTTACACATATATCCATGCATATGTAGTGTAGCTCCTTGCTTGCGAGTACTTTGGATGAGTACTCACGGTTGCCTTGTTCCCCCTTTTCCCCCTCTCTTTACCCGGTTGCTGCAACTAGACGATGGAGGAGCCAGACGCCACCGTCGATGGCTGCTACTACACTGGAGGCGCCTACTACCACGTGCAGCCCGGCGGCGACACTGGGAGTAGTTAGGAGGATCCTGTGCAGGAGGCCCGCCTCTCTTCGATCTGTATCCCAGTTTGTGCTAGCCTTCTTAAGGCAAACTTGTTTAACTTATGTCTGTACTCAGATATTGCTGCTTCCGCTGACTAGTCTATGATCGAGCACTTGTATTCGAGCCCTCGAGGCCCCTGGCTTGTATTATGATGCTTGTATGACTTATTTATGTTTTAGAGTTGTGTTGTGATATCTTCCCGTGAGTCCGTGATCTTGATCGTACACGTTTGCGTGTATGATTAGTGTACGACTGAATCGGGGGCGTCACAACTTTGATTGAGAATAATAATGAATCTATGGATGTGAATTTTGTTGGTAGGAATAATTTTGGTAACAACACGTATAGAGGGAATTTTAATCCTAGGCCTTATCCTAGTAATCCTTCCAATAATTATGGAAATTCCTACAACAACTCTTATGGAAATTTTAATAAGACGCCCTCTGAATTTGAGAATAGTGTTAAAGATTTTATGAATTCACAAATGAATTTTAATGCTTTGCTTGAAGAGAAATTGCTTAAGGTTGATGATTTGGCTAGGAACGTTGATAGAATTTCTCTTGAGATTGATTATTTAAAGCTTGGATCTATTCCTCCTAAGCATGATATCAATGAGTCTCTCAAAGCTATGAGAATTTCCATTGATGAGTGCAAAGAAAGAACCGCTAGGATGCGTGCTTCCAAAGATGCCTTTATTAAAATGTGTTCTTCTAATTCCTATGAAAACCAAGATGAAGATCTAAAAGTTATTGATGTGTCCCCTACTAAATATTTGTTTTGCAATATGAATCTTGATGAAACTGAATATGATCTTCCTTTACCTAGAAGGCATTCTAAGAATTCAGAGTTTTTAGATCTTGATGATGAAATTGATAAAAGTGGGATTGAAAGAAATAAAAAACTAGATGTTGCTAAACCCAATATATTGGATCTCAAGGAATTTAATTATGAAAATTGCTCTTTAATTGATTGTATTTCCTTGTTGCAAACTGTGCTAAATTCTCCTCATGCTTATAGTCAAAATAAGGCCTTTACCGAACACATTGTTGATGCCTTGACGCAATCTTATGAAGAAAAACTTGAGTTGAAAGTTTCTATCCCTAGGAAGATCTATGATGAGTGGGAACCTACCATTAAAATTAAAATTAAAGATTATGAGTTTCATGCTTTGTGTGATTTGGTGCTAGTGTCTCTATATTCCCAAAACTTTGTGTGAATTGCTAGATTTTCGTGACTTTGATGATTGCTCGCTAAACTTGCATCTTGCGGATTCCACTATTAAAAAGCATATGGGAAGAATTAATGATGTTCTTATTATTGCAAATAGGAATTATGTGCCCGTGGATTTTATCGTTCTTGATATAGATTGCAATCCTTCATGTCCTATTATTCTTGGTAGACCTTTCCTTAGAACGATTGGTGCAATTATTGATATGAAGGAAGGAAATATTAGATTCCAATTTCTATTAAAGAAATGCATGGAACACTTTCCTAGAAATAAAATAAAATTACCATATGAATCTATTATGAGAGCCACTTATGGATTGCCTACCAAAGATGGCAATACCTAGATCTATCCTTGCTTTTATGTCTAGCTAGGGGCGTTAAACGATAGCGCTTGTTGGGAGGCAACCCAATTTTATTTTTAGTTTTTTGTTTTTTCTTCTGTTTAGGAATAAATAATACATCTAGCCTCTGTTTAGATGTGGTTTTATCTTTTAATTAGTGTTTGTGCCAAGTTAAACCTATTGGATCTTCTTGGATGATAGTTATTTGATCTTACTGTAATTTCCAGAAACTTTGCGCTCAGTGCCCGAATTGTTAAAAAGCACCAGAACGTGATAAAATATTGATTCCAATTGCTGCTGATCAATAAACAAATTGTCCAGGTCGTCTAATTTTGGTAGAATGTTTTGAGTTCCATAAGTTTGCGTTAGTTACAGATTACTACAGACTGTTCTGTTTTTGACAGATTCTGTTTTGCGTGTGTTGTTTGCTTATTTTGATGAATCTATGGCTAGTAAAATAGTTTATGATCCATAGAGAAGTTGGAATACAGTAGGTTTAACACCAATATAAATAAAGAATGAGTTCATTACAGTACCTTAAAGTAGTCTTTTGTTTTCTTTCTCTAACGGAGCTCACGAGATTTCTATTGAGTTTTGTGTTGTGAAGTTTTCTAGTTTTGGGTGAATTCTTTTGATGGATTATGGAACAAGGAGTGGCAAGAGCCTAAGCTTGGGGATGACCATGGCACCCCCAAGATAATCCAAGGACACCAAAAAGTCAAAGCTTGGGGATGCCCCGGAAGGCATCCCCTCTTTCGTCCACTTCCATCGGTAATTTACTTGGAGCTATATTTTTATTCACCACATGATAAGTGTTTTGCTTGGAGCGTCTTGTACTATTTACGTCTTTGCTTGTTAGTTTACCACAATAATCCTTTCTGCACACACCTTTTTAGAGAGCCATACATGAATTGGAATTTGATAGAATACTCTATGTGCTTCACTTATATCTTTTGAGCTTGATAGTTTTGCTCATAGTGCTTCACTTATATCTTTTGAGCTTGATAATTTTTGCTCTAGTACTTCACTTAGATCTTTTAGAGCACGGTGGTGGATTTGTTTTAAAGAAACTATTGATCTCTCATGCTTCACTTAGATTATTTTGAGAGTCGTTAATAGCATGGTAATTTGCTTAATATTAGTATACTTGGTATTCAAGATATGTGAAACTTTCTTTTGAGTGTGTTGAATACTAAGATAAGTTTGATGCTTGATAATTGTTTTGAGATATGGTGGTGATAATATCAAAGTCGTGCTAGTTGAGTAGCTGTGAATTTGAGAAATGCTTGTGTTGAAGTTTGCAAATCCCGTAGCATGCACGTATGGTTAAAGTTGTGTAAAAATTTGAAACATGAAGTGTACCTGGCTTGTGCATCCTTATGAGTGGCGGTCGGGGACGAGCGATGGTCTTTTCCTACCAATCTATCCCCCTAGGAGCATGCACATAGTACTTGATTATTTTATGACTTCTAAATTTTTGCAATAAGTATATGAGTTCTTTTGACTGATGTTGAGTCCATGGATTATACGCACTTTTACCTTCCCGCCTTTGCTAGCCTCTTCGGTACCGTGCATTGCCCTTTCTCACCTTGAGAGTTGGTGCAAACTTCGCCGGTGCATCCAAACCCCGTGGTATGATACGCTCCATCACACATAAACCTCCTTATATCTTCCTCAAAACAACCACCATACCTACCTATTATGGCATTTTCATAGCCATTCTGAGATATATTTCCATGCAACTTTCCACCGTTCCGTTCATCATGACATACTTTACATTTGTCATATTGCCATTGCATGATCATGTAGTTGACATCGTATGTGTGACAAAGCCACCATGCATTATTTTTCATACATGTCATTCTTGATTCATTGCACCTTCCCGGTACACCGCCGGAGGCATTCATATAAAGTCATATCTTGTTCTAGTTTCGAGTTGTAATCCTTATGTTGTAATCAATAGAAGTGTGATGATCATATTTATTAGAGCATTGCCCAAAAAAAAGAGAAAGGCCAAAAATAAAAAAAGAAAGGCCCAAAAAAAGAAAATAAATAAAAAGGGCAATGTTACTATCCTCTTTTTCCACACTTGTGCTTCAAAGTAGCACCTCGTTCTTCATGTAGTGAGTCTCATATATTGTGCTTCAAAGTAGCACCTTATTCTTCATGTAGTGAGTCTCATATATTGTGCTTCAAAGTAGCACCTTGTTCTTCATGTAGTGTGTGACACCCGGATAATTAAGCTACAGTAAACCTCTATTAATGTTGCCGTGTCACCACGGTTACTGTTCCTAATCTCGCGATAGTTCAAAACCGATTCAAATTCAAATTTAAAATCAAGTTAAAAGGTAAAAGTTTTCAGACATTAAAACTAAAATGTTCGGGCTATTTCAATTATTGCATAGGTAATTATGGTGAAGTAAACACATTTTTATAAAATGCCTAAATACTTTTAAATGAATTAAAACATAAAAGAAATAATAAAAGAAAGTGCAAAACAGAAAAAAAGGAAAAGAACTCCCCACAGGCTCTGCCCAGACAGCCACCCCCTTTTGGGCCTCTACCCACTTGGCCCAGCCCCCCCCCTCTCTCCATATCCCCCACCCGGTGAGACCCCGACCCCCACCGACACCCACTCCTCCCCCAAAATATCTCCACCCTCTCTCCCGATTGGATCGGGAGGGGGAACAAACCGTGCCGACGCCGCCGCCGATCCCCGCCGCATGGAGCTGCGTCGCCGCCCTCCACCTCGACGGACCTCCCCGCCGGCCAGCTACCCCTACGCTCGTCGTCGCCGTCGTCCTCCCCACCCACCCTTGCCTGTTCCCTCGCCCCAATGTGAGCCCCACCGTCGCTCGCCTCCGCCTCTACTCTCTCCCCTCTGCTCCGCTGTGGGTCTCGCCACGCCACCCACCTGACGCCTTTGTCGTCGCCCCGCCCCCGGATCTCCTGTCTTCTTCTCGTTAGATGCTGTTCGCCCCACCACGGCGCCCCTTCCCCGCTCTGCTGCTGCGGCTCACCGCCGCCCAGCTCACCATGGCCCCAGCCACTGGCACGACAAGCGCCTAAGCGCTGCTAGCGCGCCCCGCCCCCTGTTCCCTGCGGCTGCCTGCGCGTGGCAGCCGGTGCCTCATGACTCCCCATGCCCGGCGCTGCTTTGGCGATCTCGACCATCGAAGCCTCGGCGCGCCACCCTCGCCTCTCGTGGCCTCGGATCGCGAGCACCCTGACCAGACACCCATCCCCCACTCGCGCCACCACTGTCTCCGCAGGGTGTCGTGGCCGGCTGGCTGGCGGTTTGCCCGCCGTCGGTGCCCGGCGGCCTCGTCCCGCCCTGCGGGCGAGTGCCCGCTCGGGTGCGCCCGCACCCGGCGCCCCAGTGCTCTCTAGCAACCGCCCCGCGGTGGCCCTGTGTGCCACTGACTAGGGGGCCCCACCCCACATAACGTTTCTGAAAATAAAATAAAAATAAAAATAACAATTAATTAATTAAAGAAATAATTAACTTAATTAATTTTTATTAATTAAATCAAACAACTAATTAAACTAATTACACATTAGTTACCTAATTAACCTGATCTGTTAATTAGTTAATTAAGTAGTATGACAGTGGGGCCCACCCTCTAATTAATACTAATTAGGTTAAATAATATGTCTAATTAAAATGTGTCACTGACCAATGGGACCCACTGGTCAGGTTGACCAGTCAACCCTGTTGACTGCTGACGTCAGCATGACATCATGCTGATGTCATAAATCCAATTTCGAATCAAATTAAATGATTAATTAAATTTCAGAAATTAATAAAATCTTTAGAAAATCATATCTTTTAATCCGTAACTCGGATGAAAATACTTTCTACATGAAAGTTGCTCAGAACGATGAGACAAATCCGGATACGCAGCCCGTTCCTCCGCCACACATCCCTAACATATCGAACATGCAACTTTCCCCCTCTGGTTCATCTGTCTGGAAACGCAAAACACCTGGGATACTTTCCCGGATGTTTCCCCCCTTCGCCGGTATAACCTACCACTACTTTAGGTCACCCCTAGCACCGCATATTGTCGTGTCTTGCTTTGTGTTACATTTGATTGCTCTGTTATTTATTGTGTTCCCCCTCCGTTACTTCTTTCTGGTAGACTTTGAGACCGGTGTCGATGTCCGTGTGTTCGACTACACCGAAGATGACCCCTCCTTGCCAGAGCAACCAGGCAAGCCCCCCTTTTGATCACCAGATATCGCCTACTCTTCTCTATACTGCTTGCATTAGAGTAGAGTAGCATGTTACTGCTTTTCGTTTATCTTATCCTGATGCATAGCCTGTCCTTGGTACTATTGTTGTTACCGTTACCTGCAATCCTAAATGCTTAGTATAGGATGCTAGTATTCTATCAGTGGCCCTACATTCTTGTCTGTCTGCCATGCTATACTATCGGGTCGTGATCACTTTGGGAGGTGATCACGGGTATATACTATATACTTTATACATGATACATGTGGTGACTAAAGTCGGGTCGGCTCGAGGAGCACCCGCGAGTGATTCACAGTTGGGGGCTGAAAGGACCTTTGTCCCAACGGACCCTCGTGTGGATCTTTGTATGAGCGACAGGGCAGGTTGAGACCGCCTAGGAGAGAGGTGGGTCAGCCCTGTTCGGCGTTCGCGGATACTTAACACGCTTAGCGAGATCTTGATATTTGATCTGAGTTGGGTCGTTGACCTTATACGCACTAACCGCCACGTGGGACAAGATATGGGCAACTGGCGTCGTGGTATCAGCCAAAGCATTTCCTGACGTCAGCGACCGACCGGCGCGCGCCGGATTGGACTGGAACGCCTGCTAGGCTAGGCCTACTTCGACACAGACGCAACATGCGGTGTGCTAAGGCCGATGGGCCTGCACTGCGGCGCTTAGGTTTAGACCGCGCGTTGATCTCTCTGTTGTGCCTAGGTGGGGCTGCGACGTGTTGCTCTTCCGCAGCCGGGCATGACCCAGAAAAGTGTGTCCGGCCAAATGGGATCGAGCGTGTCGGGTAATGTGGTGCACCCCAGGAAGTTAATCTATTCGAATAGCCGTGATCTTGTAATGCAGGGCGACTTGGAGTTGTACCTTGACCTTATGACAACTAGAACCGGATACTTAATAAAACACACCTTCCAAGTGCGATACAACCCGGTGATCGCTCTCTAACAGGCGACGAGGAGGGATCGCGGGTAGGATTATGCTATGTGATGCTACTTGGAGGACTTGGTCTAGTCTCTTCTACATGTTGCAAGATGGAGGCTGCCAGAAGCGTAGTCTTTGACAGGATTAGTTATCCCCCTCTTATTCTGGCATTCTGCAGTTCAGTCCACCGATATGGCCCTTTACACATATACCCATGCATATGTAGTGTAGCTCCTTGCTTGCGAGTACTTTGGATGAGTACTCACGGTTGCTTTTCTCCCTCTTTTCCCCCTTTCCCTTCTACCTTGTTGCTGCAACCAGATGTCGGACCCCAGGAGCCAGCTCGACGATGACTCCTACTATGCTGGAGGTGTCTTCTACTAGGTGCAGCCCGCTGACGACGACCAGGAGTAGTTAGGAGTATCCCAGGCAGGAGGCCTGCGCCTCTTTCGATCTGTATCCCAGTTTGTGCTAGCCTTCTTAAGGCATACTTGTTTAACTTATGTCTGTACTCAGATATTGTTGCTTCCGCTGACTCGTCTATGATCGAGCACTTGTATTCGAGCCCTCGAGGCCCCTGGCTTGTATTATGATGCTTGTATGACTTATTTTATTTTAGAGTTGTGTTGTGATATCTTCCGTGAGTCCTCGATCTTGATCGTTATATGCGTATGCGTGTATGATTAGTGTACGATTGAATCGGGGGCGTCGCAAGTTGGTATCAGAGCCGACTGCCCGTAGGAATCCCCCTTCCACACTCCTTGGTCGAAGTCGAGTCTAGACTTTACAAAACGTTTACTAACATGGCTGTGCGGCCCATGGGCCCACGTCGCCATTGGGTGTTATTAGGATCTTTTATTCCTCGACCTATACTCCGGGATTCTGAACTCTCTTTTATTCGGGTTAAACAATTTTTACTAAAATCTAACTTTAGGTTCTCGAAAATACTTTCTCCCAGAGAGGCCCTTCAGTCCAGATGATCGCCGACTGTACCAGAAGATTTCGAAGATACTCTCCGATTTTCTCTCGAGACCTTGTGCCCGTTGCTTTTGCAATTCCTTTCCACCAAAGTATCCCTATGGATAAATACTTACACCTGTCGTGCTTACTTTTATTCTGAGTCGATCTTGTTATAACAAGATACCCCGAGAATATTTTGTGCCTACTGCCTTGCAGTTCTTTACCACCTGAATACCCCTAAGAATAATTTCTCACACTTTCCGAGTATCCGATCATCCCCAGTTGTTCAGGTGTTTCACAAAATTCTTTGAAATACAATTCAATCCTCCGAAAATCCTTAGTAGCTTTATTGCTCTGCAAATACTTGTCTACTTGCATTATGGATGCTTCCCATATATCTGGCAATATTCACTAGTATCTTTTGACACCGTTATTTTGACCCTATTGATTCAACATGTGTGCGAATGCATACAATCATCTATCAACCCTTCTAAATTATCTTTCCGGCTCAGACATCATTTTTGAACATGAGCTGGTTCTCGACCAAACTATTGGTCGTCAATTGTGCCTCTGGTCTATCCAACTAATCCATCCTTGATCAAAGCGACTGCTTCTGATCCTTTGTTTTGGAAATCGTAATTCCTTTGTTATCTAAGCATCGAATTATTCAGATGTTCTATAATCTGATCTCCTTGCATTCTTTCTTCCTCTGATTGGGTATCGATACTCACATCAGCTCCATTATGGATCGCCATATCCACTGTTGGATTATTATCCGACAACGTCCTTCATAATTAATCACCTTGCGAGTCCTTTCTCCGATATATAATGCCTTTGGTAAATTGCATCCTCTCCTTTTGCCAACCATGCTCTGCTTTCGAGCTGGTGATATTTACTCTTGAAGCTCGTGGTATATGTTCCTAAGAAGCCCTGATGGGTTGAACCAATGCCTTCCCTAATCTGTGCAAACCCGAAAGATTTCACAACTCATACTTATCTGGTATTGCACCAGGTAAAACTTTCAACAATTAATGTCATTTCGAAAAGAAACGAGAAGTGAATGAAAGGTTATGCATTGGAGAAGTGGGAGTCGACCTTGAACTTTGTGTTCATGCCCATGGACACGATGTAGAACTTATCATGGAAGCTGCTCGTAAAAATAATTACCCCCTTGTTAGAAGTTCATCTTGTATCCGTGGTTCGATCATTTGTGATTGTGGTTCCGTCCATAATTTCTTCCTTTGATTCCATCTCTTAGACAAGTTAAAGCGCTTGTTTCTATATATCAATACACCCCACTTCAACCTTTCATTTGATATGCCTTGGAGTATTATCCCCCTGGTATCTCGAGGATATCATGCCATTGCACTACATCTTATGAATTTGTGCTGGAGTAATAGCTTTCCCTATCAGAGTCACTCCACGAGTTCTGGGTTGTCGTCAACCGAGAACATCGATAAGTGAATTGATTCCGTGCTCCGACCTTCGATACGATAACTCTAAGTAATTTTTGTTGCTTATGAGTTTAATAATCCTTCAAGTCGTTCCTAGCCTGATTGGCTATATCATTATCGTGCTAAATTTTAACCGTGCTACCTGGTCCTTCCCGGAGCACAATTTTCGACGATGAGCTAAGCTTACGTCGATATTCCTCGTCATATCATTACGCCTTGGACAACAAGCTTGATTCCGTGTTTGTACCATACCCGTGGTTCTAATAACCTTTTGCTTCATCATTCCTTTGACTTGATGTCATCGCCGATCGATTACATCTTGAAATCTCTCGACTGCTATGTCGTGATCATCATCAGCATTCCGAGCTCTTCCAGGATATCAATTGAATTTATGTTGAGAAAGACCATCCTTGCCCTCGGTGATTAGTGTTATCATCGACCACTCTATCGCTTTTCCCTCCAACACAAACTTGTTTGTGTTTTGTGTTATACCTGAGTTCCTTGCTATCCAGCAATTGCTCTTCTTTACCTTGGAGTATTACCATCTTTTATGTCAAGAATGTCGTGAGAATTTCACCACCTCTTGAGAATTCTTGGTATAGTGATACTTCTCACCATCACCATTTTTTCTTGGTCCCCGTGTTGATTCCAACAAGTGAACGGTGTTGTTTGGATGCTTTCCTTCTAGCAACCCTATTGCTTTGAAGTTAATGGTCGACATTTCATTCTTAGACCATTGGTTATCGAATCACAATTATAACATTGGTCGTGCAACCCAACCCATATTTCGGGCGCACCTTCCACCAATGTTTAATTGAGTATGTTTTCCTCGAGCATACCTCATTATATCATTTGATCTGACAAATGCTATCTCCCTGTTCACATAATTGTGGAAATCCATCTTTTGGAAATCCCAGTGAATTGTCGCTGAGTTCATCAGCCACATCCTCATCCTCTCCTTGGTTTAATGATGAACTCATGATTCGGAACTTGCTTCCATAGTTTATTTCCCGAGAATCTTGCAACTCCATCACGTCAAATTGAGTTGCACCCTTCCTTCTCAGGCATCATGAGTCTGAGGTATCCTGACACCAATTAGATCCAAATCTCGGGTCAGATATGATGGTTTGAACATATTTCCAGGAGTTTTAACATTGGTTTTTATATGACCCGGTAAGGTGATGTCATGCCTAGCACACCTGGCTGGGGAACCCATTCTAATAATACCCCCTCTTTTCAGCAAGGTTAGCCATTCTTCCATAAGGAAATTGTAAGACTTATTCTATAGGATGTTCCTGATGGATCCTTTGTGAATACAAAGTCTGACCTTTACTTGCAAACCATGTCAATGCTATCTCGAAGCATGTCCATGGTACTTCGATTTTCAACAAAAACATTTGAATCCCAATGCTAGATGTTTCCTGCTCGATTATCCAAACACCGTTGTGTGGGTAATGTCATGAAAATTCTCTCCCCTACCTAAAGAGTTTACTACATTATATCCAGTCGTGGATATCATGCTCTGCTCGTCCTTCCGAAGGATATACCTTAGAAATATGTGTTTAACCACATTTTCCTTTCCATTGTTACATTTAATCGATAATCATATTTTTCTTTCCATTTGTTGGGTTAACGTTTCTTGTGATCTATATGATCTAAGCAGTATTATTCTCCTGCTTAGGTAAACACCTCGGTTTACAACTCATCGGTGTGACCTCGTGACTATTGTCGATGGCGACATCCTCGTAACCCCGATGGGCGAGAACTTTGCCTATTGGTCCGCCTCGCTCAACGAAAGGTGAAAATGGTTCTCTTCGTCCCTCGCCCTTGGTACCAACGTTGCTGCCAGCATAACTGACAGGCTATCCTCTGCCATGCCTTGCTACCATGACCGTGCAATATGTCAACATCCTTCCAACTTTTAACACACATGGTGGACCCATAACCCACAGTTCCACAGGATCGAAACCCGACTCTCCTGTACAACCCTGTTTCTAAAGTTATTCCTCACGCTTGGCTTCGTATGTAATTCACGAGCCACCTTCCGTGTGATCATCAATTCTGGTATTAAACACGTTACCTATACCCGTTGCCTTGTTTCAGGCAACGACGATTGTCTATCCGCTTCAAACTTCTTATTGTACCTTCTTAATTTGCTCTCGATGTGTTTCATTTGTTCAACTCGATAGATACTCTTATGATCATTCTTGGGATACCCCCCAGATGATTTTACCTTATAATATTCAATTGTTGTAAAGATGCCCCTTACCTATTCGTAAGTACGATGGAGTTCCCGAAGAAAGGACGACAACTTCATGATGACCTGAAACAACGAAATGAAGACATCAATGTAATGGATCAACCTCTTCGAGAAGAACAACCAAGACTGAGGACATCTATTAAAATTTCGTAACTAGAACTTTTCCCCTTACTCCCCTCTTAAATCTCGGGACGAGATTTCTTGTAGTGGAGGAGAATTGTGACGCCCGGATAATTAAGCTACAGTAAACCTCTGTTAATGTTGCCACGTCACCACGGTTACTGTTCCTAATCTCGCGTTAGTTCAAAACCGATTCAAATTCAAATTTAAAATCAAGTTAAACGGAAAAAGTTTTCAAACATTAAAACTAAAATGTTCGGGCTATGTCAACTATTGCATAGGTAATTTGGTGAAGTAAACACATTTTTATAAAATGCCTAAATACTTTTAAATGAATTAAAACATAAAAGAAATAATAAAAGAAATTGCAAAACAGAAAAAAAGGAAAAGAACTCCCCAGACCACGCCCAACAGGCCACCGCCCCCCTTTTGAGTGCGGACCCACTTGGCCCAGCCCCCCCCCCCCACCCCACTCTCTCCATATCCCCCCATCCGGTGAGACCCCGACCCCCACCGACACCCACTCCTCCCCCAAGATATCTCCCCCCCTCTCTCCCGATTGGATCGGGAGGGGGAACAAACCAGCGACGCCAGCGACGATCCCGCCGCTCGTCGCCGCCCTCCACCTCGTCGAACCTCCCCGCCGGCCTGCTACCCCTACGCTCATCGTCGCCGTCATCCTCCCCAACCACCCACTGCCCCGTTCCCTACGCCCCAATGTGAGCCCCGCCGTCGCCGCCTCTGCCCTCTACTCTCCCCTCTGCTCCTGTTGCGTGACCACAGCCACGCCACCCACTCAGACTGCACAGACTGTGGCCGCCTGTGTGCCGGATCTCCTGTCTTCTTCTCGTTTGCTTGCTTGTTCGCCCCCACCACGGCGCCCCTTCCCCCCGCTCTGCCCACTGGGCTCACCACCGCCGCGCTCACCATGGCCTCCCGCGCCCTTGGCGCGACAAGCGCCCCAAAGCACTGCGCGCCTCCCTGCCCCTGTTCCTGCGGCTGCCTGCGCCAGGCCGCCGGTGCCTCATGCTCTCCCTGCGCTCGGCGCTGCTTCCGCCGTCTCCGGCCATCGAAGCCTCGGGCGCGCTCACCCTCGCCTCTCGTGGCCTCGGATGCGAGCACCCGCACCTGTACACCCATTCCCCCCCACTCGCGCCACCACTAGTCTCCGCCCGTCGTGGCCGGCCTCCCGCCGGTTTGCCCGCCGTCGCTGCCCGGCCTCCTCATCCTCCTCAGGCGAGTGCCGCTTCACGGCGCCCGCACCTAGCGCCCCAGTGCCCGCTAGCAACCGCCCCGCGGTGGCCCTGTGTGCCACTGACTAGGGGGCCCCACCCCACAGAACGTTTCTGAAAAAAAATAAAAAAATAAATAAAAATATAACAAATAATTAATTAAAGAAATAATTAACTTAATTAATTTTGATTAATTAAATCAAACAACTAATTAAACAAATTACACATTAGTTACCTAATTAACCTGATCTGTTAATTAGTTAATTAAGTAGTATGACAGTGGGGCCCACCCCCTAATTAATACTAATTAGGTTAAACAATATGTCTAATTAAAATGTGTCACTGACCAGTGGGACCCACTGGTCAAGTTGACCAGTCAACCCTGTTGACTGCTGATGTCAGCATGACATCATGCTGATGTCATAAATCCAATTGCGAATTAAATTAAATGATTAATTAAATTTCATAAATTAATAAAATCTTTAGAAAATCATATCTTTTAATCCGTAACTCGGATGAAAATACTTTCTACATGAAAGTTGCTCAGAACGTCGAGACGAATCCGGATACGTAGCCCGTTCATCCGCAACACATCCCTAACATATCGAACACGCAACTTTCCCCCTCTGGTTCATCTGTCCGGAAACGCAAAACACGTGGGATACTTTCCCGGATGTTTCCCCCCTTCGCCGGTATCACCTACCACTACGTTAGGTCACCCCTAGCACCGCATATTTTCGTGTCTTGCTTTATGTTACATTTGATTGCTCTGTTATTTATTGTGTTCCCCCTCGTTACTTCTTTCGATAGACTTTGAGACCGGTGCCGATGTCCGTGTGTTCGACTACACGAAGATGACCCTCCTTGCGAGCAACCAGCAAGCCCCCCGTTTGATCACGGATATCGCCTACTCTTCTCTATCTGCTTGCATTAGAGTAGTGTAGCATATTCCGCTGTTTATCCTATCGATGCATAGCATGTCCTTCCTACTATTGTTGTTACCTTTACGCAATCCTAAATGCTTAGTATAGGATGCTAGTATTCCATCGATGGCCCTACATTCTTGTCCAAATGCGCCATGCTATACTATCGGTCGTGATCACTCGGGAGGTGATCACGGGTATATACTATATACTTTATATATGATACATGTGGTGACTAAAGTCGGGTCGGCTCGAGGAGCACCATGAGTGATTCACTTGATTGGGGCTGAAAGGACCTTTGTCCCAATGGCCCTCTGTGTGGATCTTTGTGGAGCTGACAGGCAGGTTGAGACCACCTAGGAGAGAGGTGGGCCTAGCCCTGTTGGGCGTTCGTGGATACTTAACACGCTTAACGAGATCTTGGTATTTGATCTGAGTTGGGTCGTTGACCTTATACGCACTAACCGCCACGTGGGACAAGATATGGGCAACCGGCGCCGTGGTATCACCAAGCATTTCGTGACATCGGCGATTGAGCGTGCTTGGCCGGATTGACTGGAGCGCCGCTAGGCTAGGTCTGCTTCGGCGGCACATAGCGTAACTTGGTGTGCTAAAGGCAATGGGGCGGACTTCTGTGCGCTTAGGTTTAGACCGGCGTGCTGACCTCTCTGTTGTGCCTAGGTGGGGCTGTGACGTGTTGATCTTCCACGGCCGGGCATGACCCAGAAAAGTGTGTCCGGCCAAATGGGATCAAGCGTGTCGGGTAATGTGGTGCACCCCTGCAGGGAAGTTAATCTATTCGAATAGCCGTGATCTTCGGTAACAGGACGACTTGGAGTTGTACCTTGACCTTATGACAACTAGAACCGGATACTTAATAAAACACACCCTTCCAAGTGCCAGATACAACCCGGTGATCGCTCTCTAATAGGGCGACGAGGAGGGGATCGCCGGGTAGGATTATGCTATGCGATGCTACTTGGAGGACTTCAGTCTACTCTCTTCTACATGCTGCAAAACGGAGGCTGCCAGAAGCGTAGTATTCAACAGGATTAGGTATCGCCCTCTTATTCTGGCATTCTGCAGTTCAGTCCACTGATATGGCCCTTTAGACATATACCCATGCATATGTAGTGTAGCTCCTTGCTAGCGAGTACTTTGGATGAGTACTCACGGTTGCTTTTCTCCCTCTTTTCCCCCTTTCCCTTCTACCTGGTAGCCGCAACCAGATGTCGGAGCCCAGGAGCCAGACGCCACCATCGACGACAACTCCTACTACGCTGAAGGTGTCTTCTACTACGTGCAGCCCGCTGACGACGACCATGAGTAGTTAGGAGGATCCCAGGCAGGAGGCCTGCGCCTATTTTGATCTATATCCCAGTTTTTGCTAGCCTACTTAAGGCAAACTTGTTTAACTTATGTCTGTACTCAGATATTGTTGCTTTCGCTGACTCGTCTATGATCGAGCACTTGTATTCGAGCCCTCGAGGCCCCTGGCTTGTATTATGATGCTTGTATGACTTATTTTATTTTAGAGTTGTGTTGTGATATCTTCCCGTGAGTCCCTGATCTTGATCGTACACGTTTGCGTGTATGATTAGTGTACGATTGAATCGGGGGCGTCACATAGTGAGTCTCATATATTGTGCTTCAAAGTAGCACCATGTTTTTCATATACTGAGTCTCATAAGTTGTCTTTTTCATACTAGTGGGAACTTTTCATTATAGAACTTGGCTTGTATATTCCTACGATGGGCTTCCTCAAATGCCCTAGGTCTTCATGAGCAAGCAAGTTGGATGCACACCCACTAGTTTTCTTTTGTTGAGCATTCATAGCTCTAGTGCATCCGTTGCATGGCAATCCCTACTCCTCGTGTTGACATCAATTGATGGGCATCTCCATAGCCCGTTGATTATCCTCGTCAATGTGAGACTTTCTCCTTTTGTCTTCTCCACAATCCCCATCATCATATTATATTCCACCCATAGTGCTATATCCATGGCTCACGCTCATGTATTGCGTGAAGGTTGAAAAAGTTTGAGATTATTTAAGTATGAAACAATTGCTTGGCTTGTCATCGGGGGTATAGAAGTTGGGAACATCTTTGTGTGACGAAAATGAAACATAGCCTTACTATATGATTTTTGTAGGGATGAACTTTCTTTGGCCATGTTATTCTGGGAAGACATAATTGCTTAGTTAGTATGCTTGAAGTATTATTATTTTTATGTCAATATGAACTTTTGTCTTGAATCCTTCGGATCTGAATATTCATACCACAATTAAGCATATTTACATTGAAATTATGCCAAAGTATCACTCCGCATCAAAAATTCTCTTTTTATCATTTACCTACTCGAGGACGAGCGGTGAATTAAGCTTGGGGATGCGATACGTCTCCAACGTATCTATAATTTTGATTGCTCCATTCTACTTTATCTATTGTTTTGGACTATAATGGGCTTTATTTTCCACTTTTATATTATTTTTGGGACTAACCTATTAACCAAGGCCCAGCCTTAATTGCTGTTTTTTGCTCGTTTCGGTGTTTCGAAGAAACAAAATATCGAACGGAGTCCAAACGGAATGAAACCTTCGGAAACGTGATTTTCTCACCGAACGTGATCCAGGAGACTTGGACCGTACGCCAAGGAACCAGAGAGGCGGTCACGAGGGTGGGGGCGCGCCCCCTGCCTCGTGGGCCCCCTGTTGCTCCACCGACGTACTCCTTCCTCCTATATATACCAACATACCCCCAAACAATCAGAACAGGAGCCAAAAACCTAATTCCACCGCCGCAACTTCCTGTATCCATGAGATCCCATCTTGGGGCCTGTTCCGGAGCTCCGCCGGAGGGGGCATCCACCACGAAGGGCTTCTACATCAACACCATAGCCTCTCCGATGAAGTATGAGTAGTTTACTTCAGACCTTCGGGTCCACTGTTGGAAATATGCCCTAGAGGCAATAATAAATTAGTTATTATTATATTTCCTTGTTCATGATAATCGTTTATTATCCATGCTATAATTGTATTGATAGGAAACTCAGATACATGTGTGGATACATAAACAACACCATGTCCCTAGTAAGCCTCTAGTTGACTAGCTCGTTGATCAACAGATGGTTACGGTTTCACGACCACGGACATTGGATGTCGTTGATAACGGGATCACATCATTTGGAGAATGATGTGATGGACAAGACCCAATCCTAAGCCTAGCACAAAGATCGTAGTTCAGTATGCTAAAGCTTTTCTAATGTCAAGTATCATTTCCTTAGACCATGAGATTGTGCAACTACCGGATGCCGAGGAATGCTTTGGTGTACCAAACGTCACAACGAATCGGGTGGCTATAAAGGTGCATTACGGTATCTCCGAAAGTGTCATTGGGTTGGTACGAATCGAGGCTGGATTTGTCACTCCGGTTGACGGAGAGGTATCTCTGGGCCCACTCGGTAGGACATCATCATAATGTGCACAATGTGACCAAGGGTTTGATCACGGGATGATGTGTTACGGAACGAGTAAAGAGACTTGCCAGTAACGAGATTGAACAAGGTATCGGGATACCGACGATCGAATCTCGGGCAAGTACAATACCGCTGGACAAAGGGAACTGTATACGGGATCGATTGAGTCCTTGACATCGTGATTCCTCCGATGAGATCATCGTGGAACATGTGGGAGCCAACATGGGTATCCAGATCCCGCTGTTGGTTATTGACCGGAGAACGTCTCGGTCATGTCTGCATGGTTCCCGAACCCGTAGGGTCTACACACTTAAGGTTCGATGATGCTAGGGTTATAAAGGAAGTTTGTATGTGGTTACCGAATGTTGTTCGGAGTCCCGGATGAGATCCCGGACGTCACGAGGAGTTCTGGAATGGTCCGGAGGTAAAGATTTATATATGGGAAGTCCTGTTTTGGTCACTGGAAAAGTTTTGGGTTTTATCGGTAACGTACCGGGACCACCGGGAGGGTCCCGGGGGTCCACCAAGTGGGGCCACCAGCCCCGGAGGGCTGCATGGGCCAAGTGTGGGAGGGGACCAGCCGCAGGTGGGCTGGTGCGCCCCCCAACAAGGGCCCAAGGCGCCTAGGGTTTGGGGAGGGGGCGCCCCACCTAGCTTGGGAGGCAAGTTTCCCCCTCTCCCCCCCTTGGCCGCACCCTAGATGGGTTTTGGGGCAGCCGCCCCTGGGGTGGGAACCCTAGGAGGCGCAGCCCCTCCCTCTCCCTATATATAGTTGAGGTATTTGGGGCTGCAGACACATGAGTTTTCACCTCTCCCGGCGCAGCCCTACCTCTCTCCTTCTCCTCTCCCGCGGTGCTTGGCGAAGCCCTCAGGATTGCCACGCCTCCATCACCACCACGCCGTTGCGTTGTGTTGTTGCTGGATGGAGTCTTCTCAACCTCTCCCTCTCTCCTTGCTGGATCAAGGCATGGGAGACGCCACCGAGCTGTACGTGTGTTGAACACGGAGGTGCCGTCTGCTCGCACTAGGATCTCCGTGATTTGGATCACGATTTAGTACGACTCCTTCAACCCCGTTCTCTTGAACGCTTCCTCTTAGCGATCTACAAGGGTATGTAGATGCACTCTCCTTCCCTCGTTGCTATTTTCTCCATAGATAGATCTTGGTGACACGAGGAAAATTTTGAATTTCTGCCACGCTCCCCAATAGTGGCATCATGAGCTAGGTCTATTGCGTAGATTCTTTGCACGAGTAGAACACAAAGTAGTTGTGGGCGTTGATGTTGTTCAATATGCTTACCGTTACTAGTCCAATCTTGTTTCGACGGTATTGTGGGATGAAGCGGCCGGACCGACCTTACACGCACACTTACGTGAGGCAGGTTCCACCGATCGACATGCACTTGGTGCATAAGGTGGCTAGAGGGTGCCAGATCTCCCACTTTAGTCGGAACGGATTCGATGAAAAGGGTCCTTATGAAGGGTAAATAGCAATTGGCATATCACGTTCTGGTTTTATGAGGTAAGAAACGTTTTGCTAGAAACCCATAGCAGCCACGTAAAACATGCAAACAACAATTAGAGGACGTCTAACTTGTTTTTGCAGGGTATGCTATGTGATGTGATATGGCCAAGAAGAATGTGATGAATGATATGTGATGTATGAGATTGATCATGTTCTTGTAATAGGAATCACGACTTGCATGTCGATGAGTATGACAACCAGCAGGAGCCATAGGAGTTGTCTTTATTTTTTGTATGACCTGCGTGTCATTGAACAAACGCCATGTAATTACTTTACTTTATTGCTAACCAGTAGCCATACCAGTAGAAGTAGTAAGTTGGCGAGACAACTTCATGGAGACACGATGATGGAGATCATGATGATGGAGATCATGGTGTCATGCCGGTGACGATGATGATCATGGAGCCCCAAAGATGGAGATCAAAAGGAGCAAAATGATATTGGCCATATCATGTCACTATTTGATTGCATGTGATGTTTATCATGTTTATACATCTTATTTGCTTAGAACGACGATAGTAAATAAGATGATCCCTCATTAAAATTTCAAGAAAGTGTTCCCCTAACTGTGCACCGCTGCGGAAGTTAAATGCTTCAAGCACCACGTGATGATCGGGTGTGATAGATTCTTACATTCACATACAACGGGTGTAAGCCAGATTTACACACGCGAAACACTTAGGTTAACTTGACGAGCCTAGCATGTACAGACATGGCCTCGGAACACAAGAGACCGAAAGGTCAAGCATGAGTTGTATGGAGGATACGATCAACATGAAGATGTTCACCGATGATGACTAGTCCGTCTCACGTGATGATCGGACACGGCCTAGTTGACTCGGATCATGTAATCACTTAGATGACTAGAGGGATGTCTATCTGAGTGGGAGTTCATTAGATGAACTTAATTATCCTGAACATAGTCAAAAGCCCTTTGAAAATTATGTCGTAGGCTCGCGCTTTAGTTCCACTGTTTAGATACGTTCCTAGAGAAAATATAGTTGAAAGTTGACAGTAGCGATTATGCGGATAGAAGAAAGCTTATGTCCTTAATGCACCGCTCAGTGTGCTGAACCCCAAACGTCGCCCGTGGATGTTGCGAACATCGGACATACACGTTTGATAACTACGTGATAGTTCAGTTAAACGGTTTAGAGTTGAGGCACCAAAGACGTTTTTCGAAACGTCGCGGAACATATGAGATGTTTCGAGGGCTGAAATTGGGATTCCAGGCTCGTGCCCACGTCAAGAGGTATAAGGCCTCCGACGATTTTCTTAGCCTGCAAACTAAGGGAGAAAAGCTCAATCGTTGAGCTTGTGCTCAGATTGTCTGAGTGCAACAATCAGTTGAATCGAGTGGGAGTTGATCTTCCAGATGAGATAGTGATGTTTCTCCAAAGTCATTGCCACCAAGCTGCTAGAGCTTCGTGATGAACTATAACATATGAGGGATAGATGATCCTTGAAATATTCGCGATGTTTGACACTGCGAAAGTAGAAGTCAAGAAGGAGCATCAATTGTTGATGGTTAATGAAACCACTTGTTTCACAAAGGGCTAGGGAAAGAAGGGATACTTCATGAAACGGCAAATCAGTTGCTGCTCTAGTGAAGAAACCCAAGGTTAAACCCAAACCCGAGACTAAGTGCTTCTGTAATGAGGGAACGGACACTGAAGCAGAATTACCCTAGATACTTGGTAGATGAGAAAGCTGACAAGGTCGATAGAAGTATATTGGATATACATTATGTTAATGTGTACTTTACTAGTACTCCTAGTAGCACCAGGGTATTAGATACCGGTTCGGTTGCTAAGTGTTAGTAACTCGAAATAAAAGGCTACGGAATAAACGGAGACTAGCTAAAGGTGAGCTGACGATATGTGTTGGAAGTGTTTCCAAGTTTGATGTGATCAAACATCACACGCTCCCTCTACCATCAAGATTAGTATTAAACCAGAATAATTGTCATTTGGTGTTTGCTTTGAGCATAGACATGATTGGATTATGTCTATCGCAATACGGTTATTCATTTAAGGAGAATAATGGTTACTCTGTTTATTTGTATAATACCTTCAATGGTCTTGCACTTAAAGGAATGGTTTATTGAATCTCGATCATAGTAATACACATTTTCATGCCAAAAGATGAAAGATAGTAATGATGGTACCACTTACTTGTAGCACTGCCATGTAAGTCATATTGGTATAAAACGCATGAAGAAGCTCCATGTTGATGGATCTTTGGACTCACTCGTTTTTGAAAAGTTTGATACATGAGAACCATGTCTATTGGTGTATACGTATGAAGAAACTCCATGCAGATGGATCGTTTGGACTCACTTGATTTTGAATCACTTGAGATATGCAAATCATACCACATGGGCAAGATGGTGAAAAGCCTCGCTTTCAAAGAAGATGGAACAAGATATCAACTTGTTGGAAATAACACATTTTGATGTGTGCAGTCCAATGAGTGCCGAGGCATCACGATGAATATCGTTATGTTCTTACTTCACACGATGATTCGAGTAGATGTTGAGTATATTTACTTGATGAAACACAAGTCTGAATTATTGAATGGTTCAAGTAATTTCAGAGTGAAGTTGAAGATCATTGTGACAAGAGGATAAAATGTCTATGATATGATCATAGAGATGAGTATCTGAGTTACGAGGTTTGGCACGCAATTAAGACATTGTGGAAATTGTTTCACAATTAATACCGCGTGGAACACCATAGTGTGATGGTGTGTCCGAACATCATAGTTGCACCCTATTGGATATGGTGCGTACCATGATGTCTCTTATCGAATTACCACTAGCGTTCATGGGTTAGGCATTAGAGACAACCGCACTCACTTTAATAGGGCACCACTTAATTCCGTTGAGATGACACCGTGAGAACTATGGTTTAGAGAAACCTAAGCTGTCGTTTCTTGAAAGTTTGGGGCTGCGACACTTGTGTGAAAAAGTTTCATAGTGATAAGCTCGAACCCAAAACGGATAAATGCATCTTCATAGGATACCCAAAATGGTTGGGTATACCTCCTAAATCAGATCCGAAAGCAAAAGTGATTGTTTCTATAAACGGGTCCTTTCTCGGGGAAAAGTTTCTCTCGAAAGAATTGAGTGGGAGGATGGTGGAGACTTGATGAGGTTATTGAACCGTCACTTCAACAAGTGTGTAGCAGGGCACAGAAGTTGTTCTTGTGTCGCCTACACCAATTGAAGTAGAAGCTTATGATAGTGATCATGAAGTTTTGGATCAAGTCACTACCGTACCTCGTAGGGGGACAAGGATGCGTACTACTTCAGAGTGGTACAATAATCCTGTCTTGAAGGTCATGTTGCTAGACAACAATGAACCTACAAGCTATGGGGAAGCGATGCTGGGCTCATATTCCGACAAATGGTTAGAAGCCATGAAATCCGAGATAGGATCCATGTATCAGAACAAAGCATGGACTTTGGTGGACTTGCCCGATGATCGGCAAGCCATTGAGATAAATGGATCTTTAAGAAGAAGACGGACGTGGACGGTAATGTCACCATCTATGAAGCTCGACTTGTGGCGAAGAGTTTTTCACAAGTTCAAGGAGTTGACTACGATGAGATTTTCTCATCCGTAGCGATGCTTAAGTCCATCGGAATCATGTTAGCATTAGCTGCATTTATGAAATCTGGCAGATGGATGTCAAAACAAGTTTCCTTACCAGTCTTCGTAAGGAAAGGTTGTATGTGATACAATCAGAAAGTTTTGTCGATCCTAAGGATGCTAAAAGGTATCTTGGCTCCAATGATCCTTCTAAGGACCGGAGTAAGCATCTCGGAGTTGGAATGTGCGCTTTGATGAGATGATCAAAGATTTTGGGTTTATACAAAGTTTATGAGAAACTTGTATTTCCAAAGAAGTGAGTGGGAGCACTATAGAATTTCTGATGAGTATATGTTGTTGACATATTGTTGATCGGAAATGATGTAGAATTTCTGGAAAGCATATAGGGTTGTTTGAAAAGTGTTTTTCAATGGAAAACCTGGATTAGGCTACTTGAATAATAAGCATCAAGATCTATAAGATAGATCAAAATGTTTAATAATACTTTCAAATGAGCACATACCTTGACATAATCTTGAAGGAGTTCAAGATGGATCAGTCAAAGAAGGAGTTCTTGCCTGAGTTGTAAGGTATGAAGTTAAGACTTAAAGCTCGTCCACGGCAGAAAAGAGAGAAAGGACGAAGGTCGTCCTCTATTCCCTAGACGTAGGCTCTACAGTATGCTATGCTGTGTACCGCACCTGATGTGTGCCTTGCTACACATCTGGCGAGAGGGTACAAAGGTGATCAAGGAGTGGATCACCAGATAGCGGTCAAAATTATCCTTAGAAGAATAAGGATATGTTTCTCGGTCATGGAGGAGATAAAGAGTTCGACGTAAAGAGTTGCGTCGATGCAAGCTTTAACACCTATCCGGATAGCTCTGAGTAGAGATACCGGATACGTATAATTGAGCAACCATTTGGAATAGCTTCAAGTGGAGCGTGGAAGCAGCATTTACAATATGACCTAGAGATTTGCGAAGTGCATACGGATCTGAATGTTGCAGACCCGCTGACTACAACCTCTCTCACAAGAAACATGATCAAACCCAGAACTCATTGAGTGTTAATCACATAGTGATGTGAACTAGATTATTGATTCTAGTAAACTCTTTGGATGTTGGTCACATGGCGATGTGACCTGTGAGTGTTAATCACATGGCGATGTGAACTAGATTATTGACTCTAGTGCAAGTGGGAGACTGTTGGAAATATGCCCTAAAGGCAATAATAAATTAGTTATTATTATATTTCCTTGTTCATGATAATCGTTTATTATCCATGCTATAATTGTATTGATAGGAAACTCAGATACATGTGTGGATACATAAACAACACCATGTCCCTAGTAAGCCTCTAGTTGACTAGCTCGTTGATCAACAGATGGTTACGGTTTCTCGACCATGGACATTGGATGTCGTTGATAACGGATCACATCATTTGGAGAATGATGTGATGGACAAGACCCAATCCTAAGCCTAGCACAAAGATCGTAGTTCAGTATGCTAAAGCTTTTCTAATGTCAAGTATCATTTCCTTAGACCATGAGATTGTGCAACTCCGGATGCCGAGGAATGCTTTGGGTGTACCAAACATCACAACATAACGGGTGGCTATAAAGGTGCATTACGGTATCTCCGAAAGTGTCATTGGGTTGGTACGAATCGAGATGGGATTTGTCACTCCGGTTGACGGAGAGGTATCTCTAGGCCCACTCGGTAGGACATCATCATAATGTGCACAATGTGACCAAGGGGTTGATCACGGGATGATGTGTTACGGAACGAGTAAACAGACTTGCCAGTAACGAGATTGAACAAGGTATCGGGATACCGACGATCGAATCTCGGGCAAGTACAATACCGCTGGACAAAGGGAATTGTATACGGGATCGATTGAGTCCTTGACATCATGGTTCATCCGATGAGATCATCATGGAACATGTGGGAGCCAACATGGGTATCCAGATCCCGCTGTTGGTTATTGACTGGAGAACGTCTCGGTCATGTCTGCATGGTTCCCGAACCCGTAGGGTCTACACACTTAAGGTTCGATGACGCTAGGGTTATAAAGGAAGTTTGTATGTGGTTACCGAATGTTGTTGAGTCCGGATGAGATCTCGGACGTCACGAGGAGTTCCGGAATGGTCGGAGGTAAAGATTTATATATGGGAAGTCCTATTTTGGTCACGGAAAAGTTTGGGTTTTATCGGAACGCGTCTGGGACCACCGGAGGGTCTGGGGTCCACCAAGTGGGGCCACCAGCCCGGAGGGCTGCATGGGCCAAGTGTGGGAGGGACCAGCCCGGTGGGCTGGTGCGGCCCCACAAGGGCCCAAGGCGCCTAGGGTTTGGGAGGGGCGCCGACCCAGCTTGGGGGGCAAGTTTCCCCCTCTCTCCCCTTGGCGCACCCTAGATGGGTTTTGGGGGTAGCCGCACCCCTTGGGGTGGGAACCCTAGGGTAGGCGCAGCCCCCTCCCTCTCCCCTATATATAGTTGAGGTATTTGGGGCTGCAGACACATGAGTTTTCACCTCTCCCTGGCGCAGCCCTACCTCTCTCACTTCTCCTCTCCCGCGGTGCTTGGCGAAGCCCTGCAGGATTGCCACACTCCTCCATCACCACCACGCCGTTGTGCTGTTGCTGGATGGAGTCTTCCTCAACCTCTTCCTCTCTCCTTGCTGTATCAAGGCATGGGAGACGTCACCGGGCTGTACGTGTGTTGAACGCGGAGGTGCTGTCCGTTCGGCACTAGGATCTCCGGTGATTTGGATCACGACGAGTACGACTCCTTCAACCCCGTTCTCTTGAACGCTTCCGCTTAGCGATCTACAAGGGTATGTAGATGCACTCTCCTTCCCCTCGTTGCTAGTTTCTCCATAGATAGATCTTGGTGACACGTAGGAAAATTTGAATTTCTGCTACGTTCCCCAACATCCACAGCTAGTAGCTAGATGGCTTCTTCTCTCTTTTTGGATCTCAAAACAATGTTCTCCCCCTCTCTCGTGGAGATCTATTCGATGTAATCTTATTTTTGCGGTGTGTTTGTTGAGACTGATGAATTGTGGGTTTATGATCCAGCTTATCTATGAATAATATTTGAACCTTCTCTGAATTCTTTTATGTATGATTGAGTTATCTTTGCAAGTCTCTTCAAATTATCCGTTTGGTTTGGACAACTAGATTGGTAGTTCTTGCAATGGGAGAAGTGCATGGCTTTGGGTTCAATCTTGCAGTGTCCTTACCCAGTGACATAAAGGGTTGCAAGGCACGTATTGTATTGTTGCCATCGAGGATAACAAGATGGGGTATTTATCATATTGCAGGAATTTATTCCTCTACATCATGTCATCTTGCTTAAGGCGTTACTCTGTTTTTAACTTAATACTCTAGATGCATGCTGGATAGCGGTCGATGAGTGGAGTAATAGTAGTAGATGTAGAATCGTTTCGATCTACTTGTCTCAGACGTGATGCCTATATACATAATCATACCTAGATATACTCATAACTATGCTCAATTCTGTCAATTGCTCAACAGTAATTTGTTCACCCACCGTAGAATAATTATGCTCTTGAGAGAAGCCACTAGTGAAACCTATGGCCCCCAGGTCTATTCTCATCATATCAATCTCCATCACTTTTATACTTGCTTTGTTTTACTTTGCCTTTTACTTTTCACTTTGCATCTCTATACCAAAAATACCAAAAATATTATCTCTATCAGACCTCACTCTCTTAAGTGATCGTGAAGGGATTGACAACCCCTAATCGCGTTGGTTGCGAGTAGCTATCGTTTTGTGCAGGTACGAGGGACTTGTGCGTGGCCTCCTACTGGATTGATACCTTGGTTCTCAAAAACTGAGGGAAATACTTACGCTACTGTGCTGCATCATCCTGTCCTCTTCGGGGAAAACCAATGCAAGCTCAAGACGTAACAGTGGGTGAACACATTACTATTGAGCAATTGACAGAATTGAGCATAGTTATGAGAATATCTAGGTATGATCATGTATATAGGCATCACGTCGAGACAAGTAGACCGACTCACCTGCATCTACTACTATTACTCCACTCATCGACCGCTATCCAAAGCATGCATCTAGAGTATTAAGTTAAAAACAGAGTAACGCCTTAAGCAAGATGACATGATGTAGAGGATAGTTTCATGCAATATGATAAAACCCCATCTTTTATCCTCGATGGCAACAATACAATACGTGCCTTGCTGCCCCTTCTGTCACTGGGAAAGGACACCGCAAGATTGAACCCAAAGCTAAGGACTTCTCCCATGGCAAGAAAAACCAATCTAGTAGGCCAAACCAAACTGATAATTCGAAGAGACTTGCAAAGATAACCAATCATACATAAAAGAATTCAGAGAAGATTCAAATACTATTCATAGATAGACTTGATCATAAACCCACAATTCATCGGTCTCAACAAACACACCACAAATAGAAGATTACATCGAATAGATATCCACAAGAAAGGGGGAGAACATTGTATTGAGATCCAAAATGAGAGAAGAAGCCTTCTAGCTACTAACTATGGACCCGAAGGTCTGAGGTAAACTACTCACACTTCATCGGAAGGGCTAGGATGATGTAGAAGCCCTCCGTGATGCTGGCCCTCTCGGGCGGAGCTCCAGAACTGGCCCCAAGATGGGATCTCATGGATACAGAAAGTTGCGGTGGTGGAATTAGGTTTTTGGATCCGTGTCGATCGTTTGAAGTGCGTGAGGTATATATAGGAGGAAGGAATGCGTCGGTGGAGCTCGAGGCCCACGAGGCGGGCGCGCCCTAGGGGGTGCCCTCCACCTCGTGACCGCCTCGTGGCTTTCTTGACGGAGGGTCCAAGTCTCCTGGGTCTTATCTGATGAGAAAATCACGTTCCCGAAGGTTTCATTCCGTTTGGACTCCGTTTGATATTATGTTTCTCCGAAACACTGAAATAGGCAAAAAACAGCAATTCTGGGCTGGGCCTCCGGTTAATAGTTTAGTCCCAAAAATAATATAAAAGTGGAAAATAAAGCCCAATATAGTCCAAAACAGTAGATAATATAGCATGGAGCAATAAAAAATTATAGATACGTTGGAGACGTATCAGTCGCCTAGAAGCGAGTGCTAGGAGATGTCTGCTGCGCTGAATTCGGCGAGCGATGACCGATCCAGCTTGACATAAGCGGACGCACACGGTTCGGAACTTATCACCAGAAACAATTCCGAGGTTCCAGAGACACGGATATCACCCGAGGTTAGGTCTGCGTGTGGCTCCAACACCGCGGAGTCTGCGGTTTCGGTGGCGGGGTTGAGCTTCCCGTCCTCGGATGGCGCGGTCTGCTCCGTATCTAAGGCCGGAGTGGTTACAGGTGCAATTTCCTGAGTATGGTCCAATGAAAGATTTAATTCATGTTCATCATAGGGATAGGGAGCGGCTGCCGTGGTCTCGAATCCGTCGAAGATCAAGTCTCTGCGGATGTCCGCGACATAGTTCAAGCTCCCAAATCTGACCTGATGGCCAGGGGCGTAGCTGTCGATCTGCTCCAGATGGCCAAGCGAGTTGGTTCATGATCTGGCCGCTGAACACGAAGATCTATCCGGGGAGGAAAGTTTCCCCTTGGACAGCATCATTGTTGACGATTGAAGAAGCCATTGAACCTTTTGGGGACGGCACAGTGGGACTCTCAATGAAAGCACGAATGTCAGTGTCAAAACCTGCGGATCTCGGGTAGGGGGTCCTGAACTGTGCGTCTAAGGTCGATGGTAACAAGAGACGGGGGACACAAAGTTTACCCAGGTTCGGGCCCTCTCTATGGAGGTAATACCCTACTTCCCGCTATTGATCTTGATGAATATGAGTATTACAAGAGTTGATCTACCACGAGATCGTAATGGCTAAAACCCTAGAAGTCTAGCCTGTATGACTGTATCCGTTTCCGGACTAAGCCCTCCGGTTTATCTAGACACCGGAGGGGACTAGGGTTGTACAAAGTCGGTTACAGAGAAAGAAATCTTCATATTTGGTCGCCAAGCTTGCTTGCATGCCAAGTAGAGTCCTATCCGTACACGGGAGAGAGTCTTCGATCTTGTATCTTCACAGCCCATTAGTACGGCCCATGTCCAACAAGCCGGACGCCCGAGGACCCCTTAGTCCAGGACTCCCTCAGAGACCTTGATCATACCTGCGGTCGACATAACTAAAACTCTAGGCAGTTAAAAAAATCACACAAAACAAGGGAGTACCTTGCTCTGATACCAATTGAAAGTGCGTTAAGTCAACTAGAGGGGGTTAATAGGCGATTTTTATGAATTCTTCACTGAGGAATTTCAGGGTGAGGAAATTCCTAAGCGAAGAACTACTTGCAGCGGAATAAGTACTCAGATGCAAACATAACACAACATAAGCATGGTCATCATGATGAAATGTAAACACGCACAGAGTACAGAAAGCGTAAGCACAGGATAAAACAGGATGAAGACAAACAGACTGAAGAAATTTAATTGAGGAAATTGAGAAAGTCTTCAGTCAAAGTCTTCAAAACAGATATGAACAAGCACACAACACAGTAATGAGGAAATGAAAGAGTTGAGGAAATGGAACCAGTAGGCTTGGAGAAGACAATGATTTGGTAGACCAGTTCCAACTGCTGTGACAGTTGTACGTCTGGTTGGAGCGGCTAGGTATTTAAACCCGAGGACACACAGTCCTCACCGTATTCTCCTTGAGCTAAGGTCACACAGACCTCGCCCAATCACTCGTGGTAAGTCTTCAGGTGACTTCCAAACCTTCACAAACTTGGTCACTCGGCGGTCCACAATTTCCTCTTGGATGCTCTAGACCATGACGCCTAACCGTTTGGAAGATGCACAGTCTTCAAAGGTAACAAGCATCGGATCCACACAGGATCAATCTCTTCAGTGATGCTCGATCACTTTGGGTTGGTAGGTGTTTGGGTTTGGGTTTTCCTCACTTGATGATTTTCGCTCAAAGTCCTCGGAGGATGGGATGCTCTCAATGACAAGTGCCAGTTTCTCTCGGAGCAGCCAACCGGCTAGTGGTTGTAGGGGGCGGCTATTTATAGCCTAGGGAGCAGCCTGACATGATAAGACATAAATGCCCTTCAATGATATGACCGTTAGGTGGGTATATATTTTGGGACAGCTGGCGCGTAGCACAACAACGGTCGGTAATTTGAGGTTCAAATTCCTCAGGGCTATCATGTTCCTCACTTGTAGGCAATCCGCACTGGCGAATTCCTAACTCCTCAGTCAGAACAAATTCCTCAGAGACCAGAAGAATTTCGTCTCTGTCACTGAAGAAATTGACTGAGCTGCATGAGATTTCCAATGACTTCACTCGAAGGGATTGGTAGGTGTAGGATTTTGAGATGAGCATCACTTGGAAACTTTTTCCTTAGTATCTCCTCGACCCCCTTTAACAGTACGGTGTTTCCTATGACTCAAGAAAGAGAAAATGAAACTACGAAAACAAAAGTCTTCACACTTCATGTTCCTCACAAGAATATCAAGTCTTCAAGGTCACACCAATTTCTTCACTTTCAAAGTCTTCAGAAATCCAAAGTCTTCAGTCGAACATTTTTAGGGGTCGACTTTCTCTGTAAATATCAAACTCCTCATGGACTTATAGACCTGTGTACACTCACAAACACATTAGTCCCTTAACCTATAAGTCTTCAATACACCAAAATCACTAAGGGGCACTAGATGCACTTACACAAATCAAGTAGCAAGCGATGTAACTCCGCAAAATGAGTCCAACACTCTCAAACTCTTACTTGAAGCTAGTCTGAGATCTATGACTTCTCTCCCCCTTTGGCGCCATGATACCAAAATGAAAATTGATAGTCTTGTCGACACTCAAGACTAAGCTGGATCGATGGACGACGATGATGAAGGCTTAGCGTAAGCACCTGAGGGAGTTGAAAGAATCTATCTACTATGTGTTGGCGACTGAGGAGGTGGTTAGTGAATCAGGAGGTGCATAAGCAACTGGAGTAGTGGTCCTGGCTTGAACCACAAATTGATTTGTCATCTCACATTCATCTGCAAATTTATAATCGTTGTGCTCATTCTCCCTGACATAAACATTGCTCTCAACTCTTTGACCTCAACAACCAATTCATCAATCTTGTTGTGAACTTGTGTCTCTATCAACATTCTTGCATGTAAGCTCTCTTGGTTCTTGGTGAGGTTAGCTAGGTGAAAGTGCTAGTTATCGGCTAGAAGGGGGGTGAATAGGCGATTTTTATCAATGTCTTCAAAACACGGGGGCTTTGAAGATACACAGTAGAAATGAACCTATTAATATGCAGCGGAAGGTAGACTACACTAGACAAGACATAGTCAAGTAAGCAATGAAGTGAAAGCACGAAGACTATCAGCAGCTAGGTAGTATGGATCAGGATGGAAGATCATATGAAGCCAAACAGTAAACAGTCTTCACACAATGAAGCCAATCAGATCATGCAAGCAGGCAATGACTTCACGAAGACAAACTGTAAAGTAAAGAGATGAGAAGGATAGAACCAGTAGCTTGGAGAGGACACAGATTTGGTAGACCAGTTCCAGTTGCTGTGACAACTGTACGTCTGGTTAGGGAGGCTGAGATTCAACTCAGAACACCGCATCTTCACCTTATTTCCCTTGAGCTAAGAACACACAGTCCTCGCCCAATCACTCTGGCAAGTCTTCAAGGTAGACTTCCAAACCTTCACAGACTTCGTTCACTGGCAATCCACAATGGCTCTTGAATGCTCAGAACACGATGCCTAACCGGCTGGAGGATTCATAGTCCTCAAGTGTAACAAGTCTTCAGATCACGCGGACAGAAAGACTTCAGTCATGCCTAACACTCTTCGGCTTTGGGTGTTTTGGGCTTTGTCCTTGCAAGGATTCTCTCTTCTCAAATGCTTCAGAGGTGGGTTGCTCTCAAACGACAAAAGCCGTGCACTAACTCTGAGCAACCACCAATTTATGGTGTAGGGGGTGGGCTATTTATAGCCAGGAGGCAACCCGACCGTATTTGTCCAAAATGACCCTGGGTCACTAAGGAACTGACATGTGTCCAACGGTCAGATTTCAAACACACGCGACAGCTTGACTTGGGCTACAAGTAAAGCTGACTCATCCAGCTTTTGGATTGTCGGGTGGTCGTTCCGGCTTCTCCGGTATTCAGGCAAAAAGGATATGGCATTAAAAACAGATTTAGGTGTTTGTCTCTTTGTCTTCTGCTGACAAGGACTCAATGAAGATAATCGACAGGTTTCAACAGAATGCATATGATTTGGATAGAAATAATTTAAGGTAGAAGCACAGAAGAGGTTAGGGTCCGATCACATTCACTTAGATCAAGTAAAATCAAGTATGAAGACATAGCTATAAGTGAATGATGTAGAGGACTTAACTTCATATATATATATATATATATATATATATATATATATATATATATATATATATATATATATATATATATATATATATATATATATATATAAAATACCAACTCAACATTGCGAAGATAAACCTCAAAGTCAAATAAATGTTGAAGACAAATCCAATGTGAAGACTATGCAATCATGAAGCCAAAAGAAGCACTTCAACAAGATTTTGGTGGTGGAGTTACCCACCGTATAGGAAGTATTAGACCCAGACACGGCGCACAATTATCATGGCGCTCCGAAGTCAAATTCTGTGTTAATGTATTCACACTTAGAGTGTATGTCTTCATTGATTGAAGATATACGTTACTTCATGTGTTGCACATCTAAGTCATCAACATGCATAAGCGTTAGGATGTGTGTCCAATTACAGGACATTTGAGGATTCTAAGATATTTAGCTCACACCGCAACTTGCAAAACCTTTTCTCATCCAAGGGCTTTGCGAAGATATCTGCCAATTGCTCTTTAGTGTTGACGTGAATGATATCAATATCTTCCTTCATGACATGATCTATGAGAAAGTGATGATGGATCTGAATGTGCATTGTCTTCGAGTGTTGAACTGGGTTGTTGGCAATCTTGATGGCGCTTTCATTGTCGCAGTAGAGTGGCACATGCTTCAGGTGGATGCCATAGTCCTTGAGATTTTGCTTCATCCATAGAAGCTGAGCGCAGCAAGATCTAGCAGTAATGTATTCAGATCCAGCAGTGGAGAGAGATACATAGTTCTGCTTCTTTGAAGACCAACAGATAAGAGATTGTCCAAGAAAATGACATGTGCCTGATGTGGACTTGCGATCAACCTTGTCACCAGCATAATCAGCATCTAAGAATCCAACTAGATCAAACTTTGAGCCCTTTGGATACCATAATCCTAGTGTTGGGGTGTAAGCCAAATATCGAAGAATTCGCTTCACAACTAAGTGATGCGATTCCTTTGGTGCCGCTTGTAATCGGGCACACATGCAAACACTAAGCATTATATCTGGCCTGGATGCACATAAATAGAGTAAAGAACCAATCATGGAGCGGTATACCTTTTGATCAAACTCTTTGCCATTGTCGTCGGGACCTGTCGGTGTCAAAACCGGCGGATCTGGGGTAGGGGGTCCCGAACTGTGCGTCTAGGCGGATGGTAACAGGAGACAAGGGACACGATGTTTTACCCAGGTTCGGGCCCTCTTGATGGAGGTAAAACCCTACGTCCTGCTCGAATGATATTGATATTGTGGATGTTTACAAGAGTGGATCTACCACGAGATCAAGGAGGCTAAACCCTAGAAGCTAGCCTATGGTATGATTGTAAGGATTGTTGATGTTCTGTCCTACGGACTAGAGTCATCCGGTTTATATAGACACCGGAGAGGGCTAGGGTTACATAGAGTCGGTTACAATGGTAGGAGATCTACATATCCGTATCGCCAAGCTTGCCTTCCACGCCAAGGAAAGTCCCATCCGGACACGGGGCGAAGTCTTCAATCTTGTATCTTCATAGTCTTGGAGTCCGGTCGATGATGATAGTCCGGCTGATGATAGTTCGACTGATGATGGTATTCCGGCTATCCGGACACCCCCTAATCCGGGACTCCTCAAGAGCCCCTGAACCAGGCTTCAATGACGATAAGTCCGCGCGTATATTGCTTGGCATTGCAAGGCGGGTTCCTCCTCGAATGATAGAAGATTGTGAACACCGGGATAGTGTCGGCTCGCAAAATAAATTCCACATTCCACCGTAGAGAGAATAATAATATATACACAAGTTCAATCTGCCGGCGTTTTCTGCGGCATGACGTCACGCCACTACCAAGCCATTATTTAAATCGTTTTTACCCTACCACCTCGGCGCATTTAGCGAAGCGGTTTCCTTGGCACGTCTTGTCGAGCGAGATCGTGTTTCCCTTAATCCGGATTCTCATCAATACGGACGTGGGTAACCCAACCGCACCATTGATGGTGACGCTTGGGGATAAGCGAGTTTTACCGGGCGGTGGGGGCGCGAGACTTCGCCGCCCATATAAGGGATAAGGATTCACCTTCTCACCTCGCCTTCTTCCTCCTTTGCTTATCCATCTCCGCAAGACTCGAGCTCCAGCACCCAAGTTCGCGCATCTCGTCTCAACCTTCTCCGACCATGTCCGGAGCGGGAGGTAAATGGTTGGCCTCCACCGTTAAGGAGGAGCACATCGCCAAACTGCTTGTGGCGCGGATACCTCTCCGGTGACATCAGCAGACCGGCTGCCCGACGAGGGCAGCTCATCCCCACCCCCAGGCCCCATGAGAGGGTCGTCTTTCTTCCCCACTTCCTCCGCGGACTGGGCTTTCCACTTCACCCCTTTGTCCGGGGGCTCATGTTCTACTACGGCCTGGATTTCCATGATCTGGCACCGAACTTCATCCTCAACATCTCAGCGTTTATCATCGTGTGCGAGGCCTTCCTCTACATCCGGCCCCACTTCGGCTTGTGGCTCAAGACCTTCAATGTCAAGCCAAAGGTAGTGAAGGGCACTCAAGCGGAGTCTTGGGCGCCATGTTGGGCAAGATGCCCAATGTCCTTTGGTTGAAGGGCCTTCGTGGAATCCGTCAAGGGGTGGCAATCGGGGTGGTTCTATATCACCGAGCAGCGTGACCCGCATGGGCGGCCCCGAAGTTCAGATCTGGTATCCCCACAGCTCACCTCCGGAAAGAGAAGGGCTTGCTGTGGGGTAGTTCGGAGGAGCTGACGGGACTCCAAGCCTGCATCCAGAAGCTGGTGAAGAAGCTCAGGCTGGTTAACGTGGTCCAAGTCATGCTCGTCCGCCGGATTCTCCCATGCCAAGAGTGGGCATTCAATCTGTGGGAGTTCGATCCGGATCTGCACCAGGCGCTGAGCAAGCTCTTCGACACGACGTACGAAGGCGCCTGGAGGGTGCTGTTCAAGGGCGCCGAAGCCCCCGCATCCGCGACAGAAGATCGCGGATTTCGCTCGCAGCGCCAAGCCAACGAGGTAAGTGATTCTACCCCTTTACGGGACACTTGCTTTTCATAGTTTGACTCTATGCGGGTTTTAATTTCCCTTTTCCTTTGACAGACTGGATGAGGAAGGCGAGCAGATTATCTGTCCGGCTCCTATGCCGAAAATCCAGAGGCGCCCGTCTAAGCGGGCTGCTGGTTCCGCACCGCACGTGGTGCCGGAGAAGAAGGCCAAGAAGGAGGCCACGAGTGCTCGAAGAGTGCCCGTTTTCAGGTGTTCGACGACTCGGGCGGACTCCTCCCAAAACAAGGAGGAGAAGAGGACTCTCTCCCGGAGGAGGAGAGAGGAAGAGGAAGGCTTCCCGGCTGGGGGAGGCGAAGGGTCAAGAGGGGAAGGACTATTCCCCCGGACAGCTCCGCCAACATCAACGTTGGCGAGGAAGAATGGCCTTCAAGGGCCAGGCCTCCGGTGAGATCGTAAGTATCCGGATTCCTGATTTATAATTTCTTTTTCTGCGTCACATAGTGTCATTCTGATGCCGCACGCTGCCTGTAGTCCGGCCAGTGATGATCTCCCCGCTTCATTGAGCGGGTCGTTGGCTCCGTCGGATGTAGACTCCATCCCGACCGCCTCCACCCCTCGCGACACCGAGGACGCCGAGGTGGGATCCCAAGAAGGGACCCATCAGGGGGAGGCTCCGGAGGCGCCGCAAGGCGTCCTCCCGGACTTTGTGCGGGACTCCAAATCAGAACCAGCAGTGGTTCCGGGGTCCGGCCGGCGGCCCCTTCGAACGAAGGGCAAGACCGTGACGCCGGCGGCTTCCGTCCAATCGGAGGCGCCGGGCAATTTGTTGGAGGCGCTGCAGAGCGCTTCCATCGAGGAAGAACACCGCACTATTATGAGTGCGGTGATTCAGAAGGTGCAGCTCGCCAAGAGCGGGCTGACCGAAGCCTGCATAGCCTTCTATCGGGCTTTGAGGTAAGAAGTTAAAATATGCAATGTAATACCGCATAGACAGTAGCCCCGATGCTCGGTTCGGTGTTGAAAATAAAAGCCGGATGAGGATCTAAAAAAGATATACGCAGAGGTTGCTAAAAATTATGTCAATATGGGTTGCAGGCTGCGCTGCTGACCTCTGCCGACCGATCATGGAGGTCGGTGCTTTAAAGCAGAGCTCGGCGGTCCGAGCAAGAGCTCGGCCAGCGCCAGAAGTAGCTCGGGACAAAGAAGGTGAGTAACACCACTTTGAACTTGTACCTTCTGAGAAAAGGATTGAGGTTGCAACAAAAATAACAAGGATAACATGGGTACTGCGGGGCCACGAGCGAGGTGGCGACCACGAAGGAGGCCGTGTCATGACGAACGCAATGCGGCCATGGAGCAGGCAGAGCGAGAAAAGCAGGAGGCGCGGGTGGCGGTGGTTCAGCAAGAGCTCCAGGCTCTCATGGAAAAGCATGAGAGTTTGGAGCGTGACTCAAAGACTCGAGAGTCCGAGCTTGCCTCGGCTCTCGAAAGTGCCAAAACTGCCAAGGCCGATGCCCATAAGTCCCTTCAGGAGATTGAGTTGATGAGGAAGATAGCGGCGGGTAAGGCATTTTTCATGCAAAGCAAGCATGTGAATGTAAGTTACGTGTTACTTACCCGAATTCGGAGCTCTCCAGGGGCGTTCCTCGCAGCGTGTCTGATGCCGCCGCATTCTACCGAGCCGAGGAGAGGAGCTCAACGGAGAAGGTCTTCGGTCTCGATATCTTTGAGGCCGGCCATCCAGTGCCCCTAGCGACCAGTGAAGCAGCTGGTCGAGCTCCACAAGGCGGCCGAGCAGGCCATGAAGGGCCTCGTAGTCCGGTGTGGCTCGAGAGGCCATGCACAGGAGCTACTTCGTCCTCGTCGACGGTTGGTGGATGCGTGCCCGGGTGGAGGTTATCAAGCGCTCCCTTTGTATTGAAGGTGCTCGTCGGGCCCTTGCCCGCGCAAAGGTGCATTGGGGCAAGCTGGATGCGGAGAAGCTAATCACTGACGCGCCACCAGCGGGTAAGGAATATCGTACGCCCGAAATGTACTATAAGACTGTCCTGGAGGGTGCCCACAAGATTGCGGATGAGTGCCCCAGGGATGTTATTATTGAGTAAATTCGCAATGTGTTATCCTGTGCGCTGAAAACTTTGTTCATATCGCTAAGCAACGCTTGTTAATTTAAAATATTACCTTCATGCGGCCGTTTATTAAATCGAGAGATGGCAAGTCGTCGGCTTCAGCCCCCATGCCACGAGTCTTTGGGGTGTTCGGGATAAACTTGAGCACTCTTGTTCCCATTTTGGGTCCATCTGGGAGGCGCTCAACACAACGAACAAGGCAACCGGACTTATAGTGCTTGAACACTCTCACTTAGCCATAGAATTCTATAATTTTAAATTTGGTGAAGCCCCTAGTATTCGGAGGACGAATTGGGGCGCTATCCACGCCTTCGTCGGACATTATCCGAACTTCGCTCAAAGCGGCGAGGTCTTTAAGGACCCGAAAGGACCTCTCGAATAGCGACCAGTCTCGCCTTATCATGACAGTCAGTTTTAGCTTTCTCCATCGAGGCGTTAACCCGGCTCAACCGGGCGCAATCGCAGTGGTTCTCCCGATGCTACCTTAGCCGATAGAAGCGGGCGTAAGGTGCCAAACATGGGAGCCGGGCAAACCCAACTATTGACCCAAGACATGATTCCGAGCCGATTCATATAATGTTATAAGTTCGGGGTGCCGCACTTGTGAAAGTGTTCGGACTTTATCACACCATAATGCGGAGAACATAAGCCCCTGGTGTATTTGGCCGTACCAAAATGTACAGGTGCAACATGTCATAAATGAACATATATATATATATATATAAGGTAATGCAATTATGGGCAAAAAGTGCTGCATTTTATTCGAGAAGATATGCTATGAGTGCGGGATGATACAAATAGTACGGAAAGCAAGGGATTGGACGAATTAAAGGCGTCTCCCTCCAGGGGTAGGCCGCAGAATGTTGTATTTAACAAATTTAATGCTCGTGATGGAGACCACCTGAGTGTTCGTCGCGGCCTTTGTCCTTCCCTGGCTGTTGCATCATGAGTTCGGCAGGTTCGCCGCCGGACAGAGTTCTATATAAAAAAGAGAGAAATAAAAGAAAAAAGAGCGACACACTTGGGAGCCCCTGGTGTGGTCGAACCGCACTCTGGGTCTGTTGTGGTTGTGCCTTTCCCCCTATGCCCATGGTATCTCGTAGGCGTAATTATGTCTGCGGAGAGTTTGTCTTACAATTATGCGAGGGCTGGGGTTGAGGCCGCATTGCTACGCGTGCTCGGAACGTGCCAGGTGGTCTTGGTTGATGTTGCTCTGGGCGCGTTTGGCCGTGTCCGGTCGTTTAACGGCCGGACTCGAAAATTGCCTTAAAAGGCTGCTCTGTACTTTTGCCGCGAGAGCCGCTGTATGTTCCTCCGTTCGGAGGGAGCGTTCCGTGTTTCCATTGACCGTGATGACTCCACGAGGGCCTGGCATCTTGAGCTTAAGGTATGCATAATGCGGCGCCGCATTGAATTTTGCGAACGCGGTTCGTCCGAGCAGGCGTGATAGCCGCCATGAGCGGGACTATGTCGAAGATTAACTCCTCGCTCGGAAATTATCCGGGATCCGAAGACCACTTCGGTGTAATCGAGCCTGTACAATTGGCCTCGACACCTAGTATGGCGCCCTTGAAGGTTGTCTTTGTAGGTTTAATCCTTGAAGGGTCTATGCCCATCTTGCGCTTGTATCACGATAAAGCAGGTTCAGCTCTGCCGCCGTCCATCGGGACTCTCGTGAGGTGAAATCCATCGGCGATTGGGTCTAAAACCAATGCGGCGAATCCGCCATGGCGGATATTGGTCGGATGGTCTCTTGATCTAAAGTGATCGGGCAAGAGGACCATGGGTTGAATTTTGGGGCGATGGCTCCATCGCGTATACGTCCCTTAGTGCACGCTTCCGCTCCCTCTTGGGGATGTGCGTTGCGTATATCATGTTTACCGTCCGAACTTGAGGGGGGAATCCCTTTTGTCCTCTGTTGTTCGGGCGGCCGGTCTCTTCCTCGTCATCGTTGTGTAGCCCCTTGTCACTGTTTTCGGCGATTAAATTGCCTGCCTGCTTGAATACCCAACAATCTTTGTTGGTGTGGTTAGCTGGCTTTTCGGGGGTTCCATGTATTTGACAGGAGCGGTCGAGTATTCGGTCCAAATTGGACGGGCCCGGAGTGGTTCTTTTGAATGGCTTGTTCCATTGACCGGGTTTGAAGCCTCGGAATCCGGCGTTGACTGCCGTATCCTCATTGTTGTCGCCGTTAATGCGGCGTTTGTTTTTGTTTCGACGCAACCTGCCATTGCGGTCCTTGGTATCCGGACTGCCAGCGTTTTTCTTTGAGGTTGTTGTTGCGAGCTAGCCAGTTATGCTCTCCCGCACAAAAGCGGGTCATGAGTGATGTGAGGGCTGCCATGGATTTCGGCTTCTCTGTCCTAGGTGCGGGCCAGCCACTCGTCACGGATGTTATGTTTGAAGGCAGCGAGTGCCTCGCATCCGGACAATCGGCGATTTGATTTTTCTTTGTTAAGAACCGTGTCGAATTGCACGGCCGATTCGTCGGCTGCTGGATTATGTGGCTTAGGTCATCTGCGTCCGGTGGTCGCACGTACGTGCCTTGGAAGTTGTCGAGGAATGCGGCTTCCAGGTCTTCCCAGCATCCAATTGACTCTGCGGGCAGGCTGTTAAGCCAATGCCGAGCTGGTCCTTTGAGCTTGAGCGGGAGATATTTGATGGCGTGAAGATCGTCGCCGCGGGCCATATGTATATGGAGGAGATAATCCTCAATCCAAACCGCGGGGTCTGTTGTGCCATCGTAGGATTCGATATTAACAGTTTTAAACCCTTCAGGGATTTGATGATCCATTACTTCGTCAGTGAAGCATAGCGGGTGTGTGGCGCCTCTGTATTGAGCAATATCGCGACGTAGCTCGAGAGAGCGTTGTCTTCTGTGTTCGGCCCGGCCGGAGTAGTTGTATCCAGCGCAACGGTGTTCGTCGTGGGTCTTGGGGCGCTCGCGTGATCCATAGATAGATCTGGATTGTCTTGCCTTTTCCTCCTATATCTCGCAAGTCCGGCGTGTTCCCCCGTGGCTTCATGCTTTTTGAGCGATGCCGGGGTACGGTTTTGGTGGAGGGCTTGCACGCCTCTCTGTCACGGCCACGAGGTGGTCGGTCTGCCGTCAGACAGCGCTGGTGATGCAGGTTTGTACGCTTCCTCCTCTAATCGGGGAGCAACTTGCGTTTTGGGTAACTTTTGGGGGCGTTCGAGTTCATACTCTTGACGCGAGGACCTCGGTCCATCTGCCGGCCAAGAGGTCTTGATCAGCTTGAAGCTGTTGCTGCTTTTTCTTTAGGCTGTTTGCCGTGGCCATTAGCACGTGTCAAACGCTCTTGTTCGACGGGATCCTCGAGCACGACGAATTCGTCGTCGCCGAGGCTTGCCTAAATCTCTGGAGGGAGGTAAGTAATTGTCATCCTCGACCTCTTAAATGCCGCCCTCTCGTGAGGGCTTGCTTCGCCTCCTCCCGCGCTGGATCATCTTTGGAGGGAGTTGTCTTCGGCACTTTACGGGTGTTATTATCTCTGTGCGGAATATCCATTCTTGCCGTGGCGGGATTTAGAGCGGCGCCCGACGTCGGCACTTGGGCTGTTTCTTTAAGGAATCGGCCTCCGCTGCTTCTTCGCCGTCCCCATCTTTTGGGGTGTCCACCATGTATATGTCGATGACGAGGTGGTCTTCCGGTGTCCTGTAGGCGCTGGTTCTTGGTAGTCTCCGCATCGTCGTCCATACCGTCGATGTCTTGAGTCGTAGTTGAGTATGTCGGTTAAATCGTCGACGGTGGCTCTGAAGTGGGTGGTGGGTGGGCTTTGAATTTCTTTGTCGTCGCGTCCCAACCATCCTGGCCGTAGTTCGCCAGGCTCTCCGGATAGCGAGAGATGCTTGATGAATTTATGATATCGCTGAAGGGCGAGTCTTTGAAAGATGTCCGCAGCGGTGAATTCCATGATCGGCGCCCAATCGGATTCGTGGCGGGGCGCAGGAGGTTCGAGTCGGCAGGAGTCCGCACCTCGAGTCATGAGCCTTATGCGGGACAAGGTAAGTGTTCGGCTCCATCGCCGTAGGAGTTGCGGCTCCCGAGGCGGTGTCTAGCCATCCGTCCTCGATCCGAGCGATCGGCTCCGGACTATGGGTCGGAGCGGACTCGTGTCTTGACCTTCAAGGTGCTGTCCGTGGCGAGTTAGGTCATGCCCATCGTGACAGCGCGGCACGCTCGGCTGTGGCCCAGATCCATCGAAGATCAAGTCTCCGTGGATATCGGCTGTGAAGTTTAAGCTTCCAAACCTGACCTGACGGCCAAGGGCGTAGCTTTCGATCTGCTCCAGATGGCCAAGTGAGTTGGCCCTTGATGCGAAGCCGCCGAATCTGAAGATCTGTCCGGGAGAAAAGTCTCACCCGGGACTGCGTCGTTGTCGATTGAAGAGGCCATCAAGCCTATCGGTGACGACACAGAGGAACTCTCAATGAAAGCACCAATGTCGGTGTCAAAACCGGCGGATCTCGGGTAGGGGGTCCCGAACTATGCGTCTAGGAGGATGGTAACAGGAGACAAGGGACACGATGTTTTACCCAGGTTCGGGCCCTCTTGATGGAGGTAAAACCCTACGTCCTGCTCGATTGATATTGATATTGTGGATGTTTACAAGAGTGGATCTACCACGAGATCAAGGAGGCTAAACCCTAGAAGCTAGCCTATGGTATGATTGTAAGGATTGTTGATGTTCTGTCCTACGGACTAGAGCCATCCGGTTTATATAGACACCGGAGAGGGCTAGGGTTACATAGAGTCGGTTACAATGGTAGGAGATCTACATATCCGTATCACCAAGCTTGCCTTACACGCCAAGGAAAGTCCCATCCGGACACGGGGCGAAGTCTTCAATCTTGTATCTTCATAGTCTTGGAGTCCGGTCGATGATGATAGTCCGGCTGATGATAGTTCGGCTGATGATGGTAGTCCGGCTATCCGGACACCTCCTAATCCGGGACTCCCTCAGGACCCAATTGACCTTTGGTTGGCATTGGCGTCGTGTATCCTTTGTAATCTTGCATTCCAAACTTCTTCAGGCAATCTTTGAGGTATTTCTCTTGCGATATGAAGATGTCGTTGCTCTGCTGACGGATTTGAAGACCGAGGAAGAATTTCAGCTCACCCATCATGGACATCTGACATTGCTCTTGCATCATATGTCCAAACGCATCACTGTATTTCTTATCAGTGCAGCCGAACATAATGTCATCCACATAGATTTGGCACACAAACAGTTCTCCATCACATGTCTTCGTGAGAGAGTGTAGGATCTAGAGAACCAGGTTTGAAGCCTTTGCTCTTCAGGAAGTCTTTGAGTGTGTCATACCAAGCACGAGGGGCTTGTTTGAGGCCATACAATGCCTTGTTGAGCTTGTATACCTGTTTTGGGTCTTCAAAGCCAGGTGGTTGTGCAACATACACTTCTTCTTCAATCTTGCCATTGAGAAAGGCACTCTTCACATCCAATTGATACAGAAGGATGTTGTGATGGTTTGCATAGGCTAGCAGTATACGAATGGCTTCAAGCCTAGCCACGGGAGCGAATGTTTCATCGAAGGCAATCCCTTCTACTTGAGTGTATCCTTGAGCAACGAGACGAGCCTTGTTTCTGACAACTTGACCATGTTCATCTTGTTTGTTGTGATAGATCCATTTGGTGCCAATAATGTTATGCTTGCGAGGATCAGGACGCTTAACTAATTCCCACACATTGTTCAGCTCGAACTGTTGAAGCTCTTCTTGCATCACTTGAATCCATTCAGGTTCCATGAAGGCTTCAGCAACTTTCTTGGGTTCGGATATAGAGACAAATGCAAAGTGCCCACAGAAATTTGCTAGCCGTGTTGCTCTTGAACGAGTGAGTGGACCAGGCGCATTGATGCTATTGATTATCTTCTCAATCTGTACTTCATTTGCAACACGAGGATGAACTGGACAAAGATTTTGCCCTTGCTGATCATTGTCTTCAGCTTCAGTATTGACTTCAGGCTGAGCATTGTCTTCGGGTCGATTAGGTGCATAAATGATGATTTTTTCTTCAGCCTGAGTCTCTGAAGGTATGATTTCTCCAGTACCCATAAGCTTGATAGATTCACTTGGTGAGGCTTCATCTAGCACATTTGGCAGGCTCTCTCTTTGCGAGCCGTTAGTCTCATCAAACCGCACATCCATAGTTTCAACCACTTTATAGTGAAAGAGGTTGAAGACTTTGTAGGAGTGTGAATCCTTTCTGTAGCCAAGCATAAAACCCTCATGTGCTTTCGGTGCAAATTTTGAAAAGTGATGTGGATCCTAGATCCAGCACCTAGCATCAAATACTCTGAAGCACCTGGCGTTTGGCTTCTTACCAGTTAGTAGCTCATATGAAGTCTTCTTTAGAAGCTTGTGAAGATAAACACGGTTAATGACGTGACATGCAGTGTCAATGGCTTCAGGCCAGAATTTTCTTGGAGTCTTGTACTCATCAAGCATTGTTCGTGCCATCTCAATGAGTGTTTTGTTCTTGCGCCATGATGCCATTCTGCCACGGTCTGTATGGAGCAGAGAACTCATGAGTGATGCCCAATGTATCAAGATAAGTGTCGAGGCTGGTGTTCTTGAATTATGTGCCATTGTCACTTCTGATGTGCTTGATCTTGATGCCATAGTTCGTCATGGCACGGTTGGTGAATCGTCTGAAGACATCCTGCACTTCATTCTTGTAGAGGATTATGTGCACCCATGTATATCTAGAGTAATCATCAACAATGATGAAGCCATAGAGATAAGCAGTGGTAGTGAGTGTAGAGTAGTGAGTAGGACCAAATAAGTCCATGTGAAGCAGCTCGAAGGGATGTGACGTCATCATGATTGTCTTCGAGGATGCTTGGCCCTAGTCATCTTTCCAGCTTCGCAGGCACCACACAGATGATCCTTCTTGAACTTGACGCCCTCGATGCCTACGACATGCTTCTTCTTCGCGAGAGTGTACAAGTTCCTCATGCCAGCATGCCCTAGCCTCCGATGCCAGAGCCAGCACTCTGAAGCTTTTGCTAGAAGACATACTGCCAACTGTGGTCCTGCCGAAAAATCTACCATGTACAAATCGTCTTTTTGATATCCTTCAAAGACTAGAGATTTGTCAGATTCCATAAGCACAAGGCAATGATATTTTCCAAATATCACAATCATGTTCAGATCACAAAGCATTGAGACAGACATTAATTTGAAACCAAGGGATTCAATAAGCATCACTTTATCCATGTGCTAATCCTTTGAGATTGCAACTCTACCTAGACCCAATACCTTGCTTTTACCAGTGTCAGCAAATGTGATGTGACTCTTGTCAGATGGTCGTAGGGTTGAATCCATGAGAAGACTTCGATCACCAGTCATGTAGTTAGTGCATCCACTATCCATAATCCATTCAGAAGCCTTTGGTATCATACCCTACAGTACAGTTTGGGGGATAGGCTTCACCAAGGGAAATGTGAAGCATAAACATTTGACGAACAAGCATATTATCAAAGTTCATATCCTGGTTAGGGTAAATAGGATGTTTGTCGAGAAATCCTGGGACGAAATACATAGTAAGACCATTTGGACATTTTATCTTGCGTCCCACAAGATGTTTTAGGTCCCCAGCATAAGCATCGGACGCCTTTGATTTCCGGCTGGATACCTTTCCATGCAAAAGAGTTATTTTTTCTTAACCACCCACCTTTTCAGGGGTGGCTTAGAAGCAATGAGTCTAAGTGCAGCATCTGAGAACTTCGGCTTTGGAGCCCTAGCAAATAGCCTTGCAGGAGGTGAATAATACTCATAAGAATAAGCAGAAAAGTTCTTGGTCTTGTGAACATAGCGGTTAGACGAAACACGCTCATATTCATAAGTTTGAGTATGGTTTCCCTGCAAAACATTGGCGTTAGGGTGAGTCTGGTGAGTCCTCTGTCTGTATGAAGCCTTTGGACCATATGAAGCATTTGGTCTGGGGTTTGTCTTCTTCCTAGGTGGTGTCATGATGACATTCACCGGAAGATTCTCAAGACAACTTTTGGGCACCCGTATCTTCTTCAAAGGAGGTCCATTCCTGCAGTTAGTACCAATATACCTGGCAAACACTTCACCGTTCTGATTCTTAAATAATTTATAGTTTGCATGAAATGATTCATCAATGATAATCGGGTTAGCACAAGTGAAGCCAGATAAGGTAGATGGATCCACTGAAGGTCCCTTTGCAGCAACCCATGTGATTTTGGGGTACTGCTCAGGCTTCCAGTAAGAACCATCAACATTCATTTTCCTCTCGAACCATACACCCTCTTTTCTAGGGTTCGGTTCAAAATCTGTTTCTTGAGGACATCACATAGTGTCTGATGCCCTTTGAGACTTTTGTACATTCCTGTCTCAAGCGATGTCTTCAACCTGGCATTCTCATCAGCAATAGAAGTGGTATCCTCAACAGAGGGGTTAGTTACCACATCAGCAGTTGAAGATATAGCAATAGTAGCAGCAGTAGAACATTCAGCAATAGAGACAACATTATCACGCTCAAGACATTTTAGACATGGTGTTTTAAATCCTTCCTGGGCAGAACTGATCTGTTAAGCGTGGAGTGACTTGTTCTCCTTTTGAAGATCTTCATGAGCCGATCTTGAGTTCTCAAGCTCTTGCTTCCTTTGAAGATAGTCATAGGAGAGCTTTTCATGAGTAGTTGAGAGCGTTTCATGACGACTTTCAAGTTCCTCGTACTTAACATGAAGATTTGTAATGTCTTCAATTAAGGATTGAGTTCGGGTCATTTCTGCGTCCATCAGGTCATTGCTTTTGTCTAGCAACTTCAAATATGTTCCATATCATTTTGTTGTTCAGTTGCAATTTTAGCAAGTGTTTTGTAGCTAGGTTTAGATTCACATTTAGAGTCATCTTCACTTGATGTTTGAAAGTAAGCATCGCGTGAGTTTACCTTGGCACCACGTGCCATGAAGCAGTTGGTGGGAGCAGAGTCATCCTCATCATTAGCATCAGTGTTGGTGATGGGGCCATTGTCTTCAGTGTTGAAGATGGACTTGGCGACATACGCTGAAGCTAGAGCCAGGCTTGCCACGCCTGAATCAGATTCCTCTTTAGACTCTACCTCAGCCTCCTCAGGAGCAGACTCCTCCTCTGAATCCATCTCCTTGCCAACAAACGCACAAGCCTTGCTAGATGAGCTCTTCTTGTGTGATGAAGACTTTGACGAAGACTTAGAAGAAGACTTTGAGGATTTTTTCTTCTTCTTGTCATCAGAATCATATTCCTTGCTCTTCTTCTTCTTCTTCTTCTTCTTCTTCTTCTTCTTCTTCTTCTTCTTGGTCTCATTGTCCCACTGTGGACATTCAAGGATGTAGTGACCAGGTTTCTTGCATTTGTGGCATGTTCTATTCTTGTGATCACGAGTGGAAGCTTCATCATTTCTAGAGCTGGATCTTGAAGACTTTCTGAAGCCTTTCTTCTTGGTGAATTTCTGGAACTTCTTCACAAGCATAGCAAGCTCCTTTCCAATGTCTCCAGGATCCTTAGAACTACAGTCAGATTCTTCTTCAGATGGGGAAACAACCTTTGCCTTCAAAGCGCGAGTTCGGCCATAGTTGGGACCATAAATATCTCTTTTCTCAGATAGCTGGAACTCATGTGTGTTGAGCCTCTCAAGTATGTCAGACGGATCGAGAGTCTTGAAGTCAGGGCGTTCTTGAATCATCAGGGCCAGGGTGTCGAATGAGCTGTCAAGTGAACTCAGAAGCTTCTTGACGATTTCGTGCTTGGTGATCTCAGTGGCGCCGAGCGCGCGAAGCTCATTTGTGATATCAGTGAGGCGATCAAACGTGAGCTGGACATTCTCATTGTCGTTTCTCTTGAAGCGGTTGAAGAGGTTGCGAAGAACATCAATCCTTGAGTCTCTCTGGGTTGAGACGCCTTCGTTGACCTTGGATAGCCAGTCCCACACTAGCTTCGCAGTTTTCAGAGAACTCACACGGCCATACTGTCCTTTGGTCAGATGACCACAGATGATGTTCTTGGTAGTCCAGTCCAGTTGAATGAACCTCTCGACATCAGCAACGGTGACACCTTCACTGACCTTGGGAACGCCGTTCTTGACGACATACCAGAGGTCGACGTCAATGGCTTCAAGATGCATACACATCTTATTCTTCCAGTAGGGGTAATCAGTGCCATCAAAGACGGGGCACGCAGCGGAGAGCTTAATTATCCCTGCAATCGACGTAGCTAAAACTCCAGGTGGTTGATACGTCTCCAACGTATCTATAATTTTTGATTGCTCCATGCTATATTATCTATTGTTTTGGACATTATTGGGATTTATTATTCACTTTTATATTACTTTTGGGACTAACCTATTAACCGGAGGCCCAACCCAGAATTGTTGTTTTTTGCCTATTTCAGAGTTTCGTAGAAAAGTAATATCAAACGAAGTCCAAACAGAATGAAACCTTTGGGAACATGATTTTCAAAGCGAATATGATCCAGGAGACTTGGACCCTACGTCAATAAACAAAAGAGGAGGCCACAAGGTAGGGGCGTGCCTACCCCCCCAGGGCGCACCCTCCACCCTCGTGGGCCCCCTGTTGCTCCACCCACGTACTCCTTCCTCCTATATATACCTACGTACCCCCAAACGATCAGATACGGAGCCAAAAACCTAATTCCACCGCCGCAACCTTATGTACCCACGAGATCCCATCTTGGGGCCTGTTCGAGCTCACGAAGGCTTAATCGATCACGGAGGGCTTCTACATCATCACCATAGCCCCTCTGATGAAGTGTGAGTAGTTTACTTCAGACCTTCGGGTCCATAGTTATTAGCTAGATGGCTTCTTCTCTCTTTTTGGATCTCAATACAATGTTCTCCCCCTCTCTCGTGGAGATCTATTCGATGTAATCTTCTTTTGCGGTGTGTTTGTTGAGACCGATGAATTGCGGGTTTATGATCAAGATTATCTATGAACAATATTTGAATCTTCTCTGAATTCTTTTATGTATGATTGGTTATCTTTGCAAGTCTCTTCGAATTATTAGTTTTGTTTGGCCTACTAGATTGGTTTTTCTTGCAATGGGAGAAGTGCTTAGCTTTGGGTTCAATCTTGCGGTGTCCTTTCCCAAAGGATGAGGGGCAGCAAGGCACGATTGTATTGTTTCCATCGAGGATAACAAGATGGGGTTTTTATCATATTGCATGAATTTATTCCTCTACATCATGTCATCTTGCTTAAGGCGTTACTCCGTTGTTATGAACTTAATACTCTAGATGCATGCTGGATAGCGGTCGACGAGTGGAGTAATAGTAGTAGATGCAGGCAGGAGTCGGTCTACTTGTCTCGGACGTGATGCCTATATAGATGATCATACCTAGATATTCTCATAACTATGCTCAATTCTGTCAATTACTCAACAGTAATTTGTTCACCCACCGTAGAATACTTATGCTCTTGAGAGAAGCCACTAGTGAAACCTATGGCCCCCGGTCTATCTTCATCATATTATTCTTCCAACACTTAGTTATTTCCTTTGCTTTTTAGTTTTCTTTTATTTTTCTTTGCATCTTTATCACAAAAATACCAAAAATATTATCCTATCATATCTATCAGATCCCACTCTCGTAAGTGGCCGTGTAGGGATTGCAACCCCTTATCGCATTGGTTGCGAGGATTTATTTGTTTTGTGTATGTGCAAGGGACTCGCACGTAGCCTCCTACTGGATTGATACCTTGGTTCTCAAAAACTAAGGAATACTTACGCTACTTTGCTGCATCACCCTTTCCTCTTCAAGGGAAAACCAACGCAATGCTCAAGAGGTAGCAAGAAGGATTTCTGGCGCCGTTGCCGGGGAGGTCTACGCAAAAGTCAACATACCAAGTACCCATCACAATCCCTTATCTCCCGCATTACATTATTTGCCATTTGCCTCTCGTTTTCCTCTCCCCCACTTCACCCATGCCGTTTTATTCGCCTTCTCTTTTCCGCTTGCCTCTTTTTCCGCTTGCCTCTTTTTTCGCTTGCTCTTTGTTTGCTCGTGTGTTGGATTTCTTGTTTGTCGCAATGGCTCTACCTAGATTTGGTGATCTTCACCTTAAAAGGTTAGAAGAGATCGAAAGCAACGTCAGGAGTTTTATGGTTTTACAATTTGTGCATAATAATTTCTTCAGAAACGAGCTTAAGGAAAAAAAGGTTTTATGAGTTATATGAATAAAGAGCTTGATGATATGTCTAAAGAATTTGATGGTTTAAGATCCCAAATTGCTCGCCTTGAGAAGTTGACTGCTGAAATATCGGATAAGCAGGCTACCTTAGTCAATAAGATGGCCGCTAAACCAAATTTCTATGAAAATAAAGATGAAGATCTAAAATTTATTGATGTGTCCCCTATTCAATCTTTGTTTTTTAATATGAATCTTGATAATGATGGGACTGAATATGATCCACCTTTACCTAGAAGGCGTTCCAAAAATTCGGAGTTTTTAGATCTTGATGCTAAAATTGATAAAAGTGGGATTGAAGAGAACAAAACCCTAGATATTAATAAACCCACTATTTTGGATTTCAAGGAATTTAATTATGATAATTGCTCTTTGATAGATTGTATTTCCTTGTTGCAATCCGTGCTAAATTCTCCTCATGCTTATAGTCAAAATAAAGCTTTTACCAAACATATCGTTGATGCCTTGGTGCAATCTTAGAAGAAAAACTTGAGTTGGAAGTTTCTATCCCTAGAAAAATTTATGATGAGTGGGAACCTACTATTAAAATTAATATTAAGGATCATGAGTTCTATGCTTTGTGTGATTTGGGTGCTAGTGTTTCCACTATTCCCAAAACTTTGTGCGATGTGCTAGATTTCCGTAATTTTGATGATTGCTCTCTGAACTTGCATCTTGCGGATTCCACTATTAAGAAACCTATGGGAAGAATTAATGATGTTCTTATTGTTGCAAATAGGAACTATGTGCCCGTAGATTTTATTATTCTTGACATAGATTGCAATCCTTTATGTCCTATTATTCTTGGTAGACCTTTCCTTAGAATGATTGGTGCAATTATTGATATGAAGGAAGGGAACATTAGATTCCAATTTCCATTAAATAAAGGCATGGAACACTTCCCTAGGAAGAAAATAAAATTACCATATGAATCTATCATGAGAGTCACTTATGAATTGCCTACCAAAGATGGCAATACCTAGATCTATCCTTGCTTTTATGCCTAGCTAGGGGCGTTAAACGATAGCGCTTGTTGGGAGGCAACCCAATTTTATTTTTAGTTTTTTTGCTTTTTGCTTCTGTTTAGGAATAAATATTTGTTCTAGCCTCTGGTTAGATGTGTTTTTATGTTTTAATTAGTGTTTGTGCCAAGTTAAACCTATAGGATCTCCTTGGATGATAGTTATTTGATCTTGCAGAAATTTCCAGAAACTTTCTGTTCACGAAAACAATTGTTAGAAATCACCAGAATGTGATAAAATAATGCTTCCAATTGCTACTGATCAATAAACAAATTTTATAGGCCGTCCTATTTTTGCTGATTTTTTGGAGTTCCAGAAGTTTGCGTTAGTTACAGATTAATACAGACTGTTCTGTTTTTGATAGATTCTGTTTTTCGTGTGTTGTTTGCTTATTTTGATGAATCTATGGCTAGTAAAATAGTTTATAAACCATAGAGAAGTTGTAATACAGTAGGTTTAACACCAATATAAATAAAGAATGAGTTCATTACAGTACATTGAAGTGGTCTTTTGTTTTCTTTCGCTAACGGAGCTCACGAGATTTACTGTTGACTTTTGTGTTGTGAAGTTTTCAAGTTTTGGGTGAAAGATTAGATGGATTATGGAACAAGGAGTGGCAAGAGCCTAAGCTTGGGGATGCCCATGGCACCCCCAAGATAATTTAAGCACACGAAAAAGCCAAAGCTTGGGGATGCCCCGGAAGGCATCCCCTCTTTCGTCCACTTCCATCGGCAACTTTACTTGGAGCTATATTTTTATTCACCACATGATATGCATTTTGCTTGGAGTGTCTTGTATTATTTGCGTCTTTGCTTGTTAGTTTAACACAATCATCCTTGCTGTACACACATTTTGAGAGAGCCATACATGATTTGGAATTTGTTAGAATACTCTATGTGCTTCGCTTATATCTTTTGAGTTATATAGTTTTGCTCTAGTGCTTCACTTATATCTTTTAGAGAACGGTGGTGGATTTGTTTTATAGGAACTATTGATCTCTCATGCTTCACTTAGATTATTTTGAGAGTCTTAAATAGCATGGTAATTTGCTTAAACAATCGTAATATGCTTGGCATTCAAGATTAGTAAAAAATTCTTATGAGTGTGTTGAATACTATGAGAAGTTTGATGCTTGATAATTGTTTTGAGATATAAAGATGGTGATATTAGAGTCATGCTAGTTGAGTAGTTGTGAATTTGAGAGATACTTGTGTTAAAGTTTGTGATTCCCGTAGCATGCACGTATGGTGAACCGTTATGTGATGAAGTCGGAGCATAATTTATTTATTGGTTGTCTTCCTTATGAGTGGCGGTCGGGGACGAGCGATGGTCTTTTCCTAATAATCTATCCCCCTAGGATCATGCGCGTAATACTTTGCTTTGATAACTTGTAGATTTTTGCAATAAGTATATGAGTTCTTTATGACTAATGTTGAGTCCATGGATTATACGCACTCTTCTTCCTTCCACCATTGCTAGCCTCTCTAATATCGCGCACTTTTCGCCGGTATCATACACCCACCATATATCTTCCTCAAAACAGCCACCATACCTACCTATCATGGCATTTCCATAGCCATTCCGAGATATATTGCCATGCAACTTTCCACCGTTCCGTTTATTATGACACGCTCCATCATTGTCATATTGCTTTGCATGATCATGTAGTTGACATCGTATTTGTGGCAAAGCCACCATTCATAATTCTTTCATACATGTCACTCTTGATTCATTGCATATCCCGGTACACCGCCGGAGGCATTCATATAGGGTCATATTTTGTTCTAAGTATCGAGTTGTAATTGTTGAGTTGTAAGAAAATAAAAGTGTGATGATCATCATTTTTAGAGCATTGTCCCAAGTGAGGAAAGGATGATGGAGACTATGATTCCCCCACAAGTCGGGATGAGACTCCGGACGAAAAAAAATAAAAAAAGGAAAAGAGGCCATAAAAAAAGAGAAAAGGTCCAAATAAAAAAATGAGAGAAAAAGAGAGAAGGGACAATGTTACTATCCTTTTACCACACTTGTGCTTCAAAGTAGCACCATGATCTTCATGATAGAGAGTCTCTCATTTTGTCACTTTCATATACTAGTGGGAATTTTTCATTATAGAACTTGGCGTGTATATTCCAATGATGTGTTTCCTCAAAATGCCCTAGGTCTTCGTGAGCAAGCGAGTTGGATGCACACCCACTTAGTTTCTTTTGTTGAGCTTTCATATACTTATAGCTCTAGTGCATCCGTTGCATGGCAATCCCTACTCACTCACATTGATATCTATTGATGGGCATCTCAATAGCCCGTTGATACGCCTAGTTGATGTGAGACTATCTTCTCCCTTTTTGTCTTCTCCACAACCACCATTCTATTCCACATATAGTGCTATGTCCATGGCTCACGCTCATGTATTGCGTGAAGATTGAAAAGGTTTGAGAACGTCAAAAGTATGAAACAATTGCTTGGCTTGTCATCGGGGTTGTGCATGATTTAAATACTTTGTGTGGTGAAGATAGAGCATAGCCAGACTATATGATTTTGTAGGGATAACTTTCTTTGGCCATGTTATTTTGAGAAGACATAATTGCTTTGTTAGTATGCTTGAAGTATTATTATTTTTATGTCAATATTAAACTTTTGTCTTGAATCTTTCAGATCTGAATATTCATACCACAATTACGAAGAATTACATTGAAATTATGCCAAGTAGCACTCCGCATCAAAAATTCTGTTTTTATCATTTACCTACTCGAGGACGAGCAGGAATTAAGCTTGGGGATGCTTGATACGTCTCCAACGTATCTATAATTTTTGATTACTCCATGCTATATTATCTACTATTTTGGACATTATTGGGCTTTATTATTCACTTCTATATTACTTTTGGGACTACCCTATTAACCGGAGGCCAAGCCCAGAATTGCTGTTTTTTGCCTATTTCAGAGTTTCGTAGAAAAGGAATATCAAACGGAGTCCAAATGGAATGAAACCTTTGGGAACGTGATTTTTAGAGCGAATATGATCCAGGAGACTTGGACCCTACGTCAAGAAACAAAAGAGGAGGCCACGAGGTAGGGGGGCGCGCCCTCCACCCTCGAGGGCCCCCTGTTGCTCCAGTCGACGTACTCCTTCCTCCTATATATACCTACGTACCCCCAAACGATCAGATACGGAGCCAAAAACCTAATTCCACTGCCGCAACCTTCTTTACCCACGAGATCCCATCTTGGGGCCTGTTTCGGAGCTCCACCGGAAGGGGAATTGATCACAGAGGGCGTCTACATCATCGCCATAGCCCCTCCGATGAAGTGTGAGTAGTTTACTTCGGATCTTCGGGTCCATAGTTATTAGCTAGATGGCTTCTTCTCTCTTTTTGGATCTCAATACAATGTTCTCCCCCTCTCTCGTGGAGATCTATTCGATGTAATCTTCTTTTGTGGTGTGTTTGTTGAGACCTATGAATTGTGGGTTTAGGATCTAGATTATCTATGAACAATATTTGAATCTTCTCTGAATTCTTTTATGTATGATTGGTTATCTTTGCAAGTCTCTTCGAATTATCAGTTTGGTTTGGCCTACGAGATTGGTTTTTCTTGCAATGGGAGAAGTGCTTAGCTTTGGGTTCAATCTTGCAGTGTCCTTTCCCAGTGACAGTAGGGGCAGCAAGGCACGTATTGTATTGTTTCCATCGAGGATAACAAGATGGGGTTTTTATCATATTGCATGAATTTATTCCTCTACATCATGCCATCTTGCTTAAGGCGTTACTCCTTTTTTATGAACTTAATACTCTAGATGCATGCTGGATAGCGGTCGATGAGTGGAGTAATTGTAGTAGATGCAGGCAGGAGTCGGTCTACTTGTCTCGGACATGATGCCTATATACATGATCATACCTAGATATTCTCATAACTATGCTCAATTCTGTCAATTTCTCAACGGTAATTTGTTCACCCACCGTAGAATACTTATGCTCTTGAGAGAAGCCACTAGTGAAACCTATGGCCCCCGGGTCTATCTTCATCATATTAATCTTCCAACACTTAGTTATTTCCTTTGCTTTTTATTTTGCTTTTATTTTACTTTGCATCTTTATCACAAAAATACCAAAAATATTATCCTATCATATCTATCAGATCTCACTCTCGTAAGTGGCCGTGTAGGGATTGACAACCCCTTATCGCGTTGGTTGCCAGGATTTATTTGTTTGGTGTAGGTGCGAGGGACTCGCGCGTAGCCTCCTACTGGATTGATACCTTGGTTCTCAAAAACTGAGGGAAATACTTACGCTACTTTGCTGCATCATCCTTTCCTCTTCAAGGGAAAACCAACGCAGTGCTCAAGAGGTAGCAGTGGTTAAACCGAATCACACAGAACAAGCCAATTGAAAGTGCTAGTTATCGACTAGAGGGGGGTGAATAGGCGATTTTTATCAGAGTCTTCAAAACACGGGGGCTTTGAAGACACACTGTAGAAATGAACCTATTAATATGCAGAGGAAGGTAGACTACACTAGACAAGGCATAGTCAAGTAAGCAATGAAGTGAAAGCACGAAGACTATCAGCAGCTAGGTAGTATGGATCAGGATGGAAGATAGTATGAAGCCAAACAGTAAACAGTCTTCACACAGTGAAGCCAATCAGATCATGCAAGCAGGCAATGACTTCACGAAGACAAACTGTAAAGTAAAGAGATGAGAAGGATAGAACCAGTAGCATGGAGAGGACACGGATTTGGTAGACCAGTTCCAGTTGTTGTGACAATTGTACGTCTGGTTAGGGAGGCTGAGATTCAACTCAGAAGACCGCGTCTTCACCTTATTCCCCTAGAGCTAAGAACACATAGTCCTCACCCAATCACTCTGGTAAGTCTTTAAGATAGACTTCCAAACCTTCACAGACTTCATTCACTGGCAATCCACAATGGCTCTTGAATGCTCAGAACGTGACGCCTAACCGGCTGGAGGATTCACATTCCTCAAGTGTAACAAGTCTTCAGATCACACGGACAGAAAGACTTCAGTGATGCCTAACACTCTTTGGCACTGGGTGTTTTGGGCTTTGTCCTCGCAAGGATTCTCTCTTCTCAAATGCTTCGGAGGTGGGTTGCTCTCAAACGACAAAAGCCGTGCACTAACTCTGAGCAACCACCAATTTATCATGTAGGGGGTGGGCTATTTATAGCCAGGTGGCAACCCAACCTGATTTGTCCAAACTGACCCTGGGTCACTAAGGAACTGACACGTGTCCAACAGTCAGATTTCAAACACATGCGACAGCTTGACTTGGGCTACAAGTAAAGTTGACTCATCCAGCTCCGGATAAGATTTGCTCTCATTGTCTTTGCTCGAAGACATAGGATTTGGTTGAGCATCACATCACCACTCGACTTTGTTCACTTGGACCCCACTTAACAAAGACGGTGGTTCCTATGACTCAACAAAGAAGAAAAGGAAACTACGAAACAACTATGTCTTCGCATTCCATAGTCTTCACGCGATGTCTTCTCATGTCATAGTTTTCAGTGTGAATATCTTCACAGACCACCATTGTCTTCAATGTCTTCACACATTTTTAGGGGTTATCTCTGGTAGGTAAATCGAATCAATAAGGGACTACTACCTGTGTTATCCTGCAATTTTCACAAACACATTAGTCCCTCAACCAAGCTTGTCGTCAATACTCCAAAACCAACTAGGGGTGGCCCTAGATGCACTTACACTAGGCATGCCCTCAATCCTCTGAGGAGCTTTGGAACAAGTTTGAAATCTGATCACCATGTCTTGGGGACTAAAACTGGAGGTTGAATAGAAGCTTTAGGGGTGGTCGACATGTTTGTAGTCTGGCAACTCTCTAGCTTAAACATCTACTGGGGTGTTGTTGGGATCCAAAATGATTATGCTATCCTCTAGTTCAACTCTGGAAGGCTCATGCACACAATCTAGCAAGAACACATCTTGTAGGACCTTGAGAAGAGGTGTCTAGAGGGGGGGGGGTGATTAGACACTAAGTACTAAAGTTGCAGTTTTTAAGTTTCTTTAAAGTTTGAGTGGAGTTTAGGCACAAGTTTAACATTCACAACATATAGCAAGCAAGCATGCAAAGAGTATATGAGTAGCGGAAAATAAAGCATGCAACTTGCAAGAAAGTAAAGGGAAGGGATTGGAGGATTCAAACGCAATTGGAGACACAGATGTTTTTTGGCGTGGTTCCGATAGGTGGTGCTATCGTACTTCCACGTTGGTGGAGACTTCAACCCACAAAGGGTAACGGTTGCGCGAGTCCACGGAGGGCTCCACCCACGAAGGGTCCACGAAGAAGCAACCTTGTCTATCCCACCATGGCCGTCGCCCACGAAGGACTTGCCTCACTAGCGGTAGATCTTCACGAAGTAGGCGATCTCCTTGCCCTTACAAACTTCTTGGTTCAACTCCACAATCTTGTCGGAGGCTCCCAAGTGACACCTAGCCAATCTAGGAGATACCACTCTCCAAGTCCTTGCTCTTGTGCTTCAAATGATAGTCTCCCCAACACTCAACTCTCTCTCATAGGATTTGGATCTGGTGGAAAGAGGGTTTGAGTGGAAAGCAACTTGGGGAAGGCTAGAGATCAAGATTCATATGGTAGGAATGGAATATCTTGGCCTCAACACATGAGTAGGTAGTTCTCTCTCAGAAATAGGATGCTGGAAGTGTAGGTTCAGTCTGATTGCTCTCTCCACGAATGAAGAGGAGGTGGAGGGGTATATATAGCCTCCACACAAAATCTAACCGTTACACACAATCTACCAAACTCCGTGGGACCGAATCGTTGAACTCGGTCAGACCGATTTAGCAAATAATGTGACCGTTAGGGTTTTCGGTGGGACCGAAATGCAACTCGGTAGGACCGATATGGTTAGGGTTAGGGCATAACCTAATCTCGGTAAGACCGATTACACAAACTCGGTGGGACCTATTTTGGTAATAAGCTTTCCAGAGAGTTGGTCAGGCAAACTCGGTTTGACCGATTATCAAACTCGGTGGGACTGATTATGATAATAAGTTAACCATGGAGTTTGCATTGTAATCTCGGTAGTATCGATTGCTCAAACTCGGTGAGACCAATTTTGATAATGGACATACACACAGAGATTACAATCCCATCTCGGTGAGACCGAGATCCCTATCGGTGAGACCGATTTGCCTAGGGTTTGTGGCAGTGGCTAAGACATCCAAACTCGGTGGCGCCGGATAGAAAGAATCAGTGGGGCCGAGTTTGACTTTAGGTTTAGGACAAATGTGTGGAAGTGGGAAAGTAGTTGAGGGTATTTGGAGCATATCACTAAGCACATGAAGCAAGAGGATCATTGAGCAACACCTCATCCCTCCTTGATAGTATTGGTTTTTCCTATAGACTCAATGTGATCTTGGATCACTAAAATGTAAAATGAAGAGTCTTGAGCTTGAAGCTTTAGCCAATCCTTTGTCCTTAGCATCTTGAAGGAGTTCCCACATCCTTTAGTCCATGCCACTCCATTGTTGAACTTATCTGAAACATACTAGATAAAAGTGTTAGTCCAACAAGAGATATGTTGTCATTAATTACCAAAACCACCTAGGGAGCACTTGTGCTTTCAATATCCCCCTTTTTGGTAATTGATGGCAACATACATCAAAGCTTTATATAAAGATATAAAGAATAGCAAGTAAAGCTTTGGAAAGACATGTAACAAGCATAGGCTCCCCTACATGTATGCAATCATGTGAATATGAAATATAGAAGCATGTGATAGCATAACCATGATAGAGCAGGCAATGTGTTACATGTATCTTGGCTATATGCATCGAGCAAAAAGTATTAAAGAGAATACCTTCATGCCCATGAGTCCTTCTTGCAAACAGTATGTACATCAGCAAGAATTCCTCATACACATGATTGTGATGCATATACTTACCTTGTAGTCTTGAGTTGGCTTAGGATGCAATGAACCTGCGTAAACAAGGTTAGATAACAAGATACATTTACTAGCCAGAGCAAACAAAAGAAACCACAAGAATACCAAGACTGGGATGACATGTAGAGAGTGAGTACTAAGTACCACATTGGATTAGACATGTCCCCAAGAGTAAAGATATGCAATGAATTTAAATGATCTCTTTCCCTTAGATGTCTTGCCCCCTGAATCTAACATGGGATCTTTGGGAGAAGATAGGGAGCAGAAAAACAGAGTGAAGGAAAACAGAGCTGAAAGATGTGAATGATGATCAGAACTAAAATTCAGAGCTAATGTATGCTAATGCAAAATTTAGCACAACAGATCATATGAACATGTCTCTCCCCTCAATAAGACATGTGGCATCTATCCTCTTGAACACCAAGCATCTGGGATCCTTGAGAAATACTTTCTACTAGTATTCTCTCCCCCTGAAGATCTCTCTCTCCCCCTGAAGGATCTCTCTCTCCTTCTCTGATGTGATCTCTCTCTCTAAATGATAAGCTTTGATGTGATCTCTCTCTCCCCCTTTGACATCAATTTCCAAGAAGGGCTTGATAAAGATGTAATCTCTCTCTCCCTCTGGAATTTGTCGTGAATGGGTTTGATCCTTGAGTCACAACATAAAGCAATGATAAAAAATGTGATGCTTGTAGAGGACAAGATTCATTGAGTGGAGCTGGATCAGAAGAAACACAGAATAAGTGGCAAAGAGTTTTTTCCTGTTATGAAATCGGTGGCACCGAGTGGTATGCTTCGGTCGTACCGAAAAGATTCGGTTGGTCCGAAAATAACAAATTGGTGTAACCGAGTTCATCGCAGAGAGAACACTTGTCACCTCAGCCCACTAGACTAGTAAGATCTCACAAAGATTTGCAAGGAATTAACTGAAAGATAAGCAAGGAATTGGATGCAGAATATGCAGAGAAAACAGAAAGAAATCTAGACGAAGTTTTTTTTTGAAAGGGGAAACACAAATGCATGAGACAAATGCAAAATCTCAGAAAAGAACACAGGAGAACTTCATCTAGAGATGGTCGGCGACAAAGTCACCTATGTTAGAGTATATTGACTTAGGAGTCAAGTGAGATCACTTGATCATAGGCCATACTCATCGTTTAAGCTCAAAATGGGGTTGCCATTTTTCGTTTAAGCATCTTGATGTATTCACATCTTGTCGAGTTGCTTTAACTCATGACCCGGAGTAAAGCTTCTCTAAGATGGAATAACATACCTTGGTTGGTGGTGTTGTCCATGTAGTTGAACTTGCGTGGGTTGCTCAAGGTTGATGTAGCTCATCAAGAATTTGGAGCACCACTTGGAATTTGAGTCCATCTACCTACATGGGTTAGTTCTTGCAAGGAAGAGCACTTGTATATCCAAAAACGACAATCATGAAACTCAACAAAGAATTTGTTTGAATGGTTTCGTGCTTCCTTGTCTTCAACCACCTTGTGTAGAGACTTGGTGATGTAGAGATTGCTCAAGATATGAGTAGGTTTCAATCTCATGGAATTGATTCAACCAAGTACCTATATGGGTTAGATAACATGCAAGATACAAATATGTCCAAGACATAAGTTTTTCATCCTAAGAGAAATATCAAGGATTAGTCATAAGCTCATGTCTTGCATGTATCCAATGGAGTTTCTACTCCAAGTTTGAAGCATCAATGATGTTCAATTCTCCTCTTAACCTGCAAAACACTTTCTCATCAAGAGGTTTAGTGAATATATCTGCTAATTGCTTTTTGGTGTGAACATGCTTAAGATCAATGTCACCCTTAGCAACATGATATCGAATGAAATGATGATGAACTTCAATATGCTTAGTTCGAGAGTGTTGCACAAGATTATGACCAATTTTGATAGAACTTTCATTATCACAAAGCAATGGAACATGTCTGACATATGTCCCATAATATTTAAGAGTTTGGGTCATCCAAAGTAATTGAGCACAACATGAACCAGCGGCAATATATTCAGCTTCGGCGGTGGATAAGGATACCGAGTTTTGTTTCTTGGAGGACCAAGACACAAGAGATCTACCAAGAAATTGACAAGTACCAGAAGTGGACTTTCTATCAACCTTGTCTCCGGCATAGTCCGAGTCGGAATAGCCAACAAGATCGAAAGAGGCCCTCTTAGGATACCAAATGCCAAAATTTGGTGTATGGATTAAGTATCTCACTATCCTTTTCACGGCCTTAAGATGACATTCTTTAGGGGCACCTTGATATCATGCACACATGCACACACTTAGCATAATATCGGGACGTGAAGCACATAGATATAACAATGAACCAATCATAGAGCGATAAACCTTTTGATCAACCGGTTCACCATCTTTGGTTAAGTCAAGATGTCCACTAGTAGGCATGGGTGTAGTCATACCTTTGCACTCTTGCATATTGAACTTCTTGAATAAGTCCTTGGTGTACTTTGTTTGCGAGACAAAAGTACCTTCCTTAGTTTGCTTGATTTGCAAACCAAGAAAGAATTTGAGTTCACTCATCATAGACATCTCAAACTTCTCCGACATTAGCTTCCCAAACTTTTCACTAAAATGAGGGTTAGTTGAACCAAATATAATATCATCAACATAAATTTGGCACACAAAGAGTTCACCATTAACCCTTTTAGTAAAAAGAGTAGAATCAATTTTCCCAATTTAAAGCCTTTTTCAATAAGGAACTTGGTCAAGCATTTATACCATGCTCTAGGAGCTTGTTTAAGTCCATAAAGAGCTTTGTGAAGTTTGTAAACATGATTGGGTTTCTTAGGATTGACAAAGTCGGGAGGTTGTTTAACATAAACTTCCTCCTCTATTTCACCATTTAGAAAAGCACTTTTAATGTTCATTTGGTACAAGGTGATATCATGGTGATTAGCATAGGCAAGTAAGATGCGAATGGACTCAAGTCTAGCAACGGGGGCGTAAGTCTCACCATAGTCCATACCTTCGACTTGTGTGTAGCCTTGGGCGATTTAGACGTGCTTTGTTGCGAACTACTTGCCCATCTTCATCTTGCTTGTTGCGAAACACCCATTTGGTACCAATGATGTTGTGGTTGTTGTCGGGCTTCTCAACCAATGTCCAAACTTGGTTCCTCTCAAAGTTGTGTAGCTCTTCATGCATAGCATTTATCCAATCCGGATCTTCCAATGCTTCTTCGACCTTCATAGGTTCAATGCTAGAGATGAAAGAATAGTTTTCACAAAAGTTAGCTAGACGAGTTTTAGAGCGAGTGATTCTCCCGGTTTGAATATCATTGTAGATTTGCTCGACGGGATGGTCTTTAGCAATTCTTGCTCGAACTCGTGAAAGCTTTTGCTTGGGTCTTCGTTGAACATCTTCTTCATCTTGTTCTTCTTCTTGGCCTTCTTCATTGTTGCCATTTTCGTTCTCTTTTCATGGTGGAGAAGGAGGTTGTTGATGTTCATCTTGATGCACTTCCTCGTTTTCTTCATCTTGGTGTGTCCCACTTGTGGATGCTTCCGTATCAACTCTTGGTTCACCTTGTCGTGAAGTAGAAGCTTCCACTTGGACGGACGAGGTACTCTCCTTCACCTCCGTTGGACGGACCTTGCCAATAGAAAAGTCTTGGATTGCTTCCGAAGGATCTTTGTTTCCTACATCAATTGGCAATTTCTCTACTTGTGAGCCGTTAGATTCATCAAACTTCACATCTACCGTCTCTTCAACCTTTCGGGTGAAATTGTTGTAGACACGGTAAGTGTGAGAGTTTGAGCCATAACCTAGTAGGAAACCTTCATGAGACTTAGGAGCAAATTTAGAACGACGATGCTTATCAAGAATGTAGCACTTTGAGCCGAATACTCGAAAGTATCCAACTTGGGGTTTGTTACCGGTGAGTAGCTCGTATGTCGTCTTGCCGAGTAGCTTGTGAAGATACAAGCGATTTGTTGCATGACAAGCTGTCTCAACCGCTTCTGCCCAAAAGTGCTTCGGCGTCTTGTACTCATCAAGCATCGTCTCGCCATTTCGATGAGCGTCCGGTTCTTCCTCTCAACAACTCCATTTTGTTGAGGTGTGTACGTAGCCGAGAACTCGTGTGAAATCCCTTCTTCGTCAAGAAAGGTGTCCACATTTGCGTTCTTGAACTCCGTTCTGTTGTCGCTGCAAACCTTCTTGATCTTCACTTCAAATTGGTTTTGGGCCTTCCTAGCGAAGTTTTTGAAGATCTTTTGGACCTGCGATTTATCATCGAGAAAGAACACCCACGTAAATCTGGAAAAATCATCAACTATAACTAGACCAAAAGAATTTCCACCGAGACTCTTATAGGAGTTGGTACCAAAGAGATCCATGTGAAGTAGCTCGAGTGGCCTCTTCGTGGTCATGATGTTCTTCACGGGATGCCTTCCTCCAACCTGTTTACCGCTTGACAAGCATCGCAAAGTCTATCCTTATCAAATATGACATCATTAACTCCAAGGATATGATTCCCTTTAATAAGCTTGTCAAGGTTTCGCATACCAACATGACCTAATCGTCTATGCCATAACCAGCCTTTTGAGGATTTAGCAATGAAGCAAGTTTTAGGTTGAGCCTTTTAGTGAAATCAACAATGTATAGATCACCTCTACGCCACCGGTAAAGACCATTTTATGATTATCTCGACGAAACACTTGGCAATCTACTTCATAAATAGAACATTGAAACCGAAATCAGCAAGTCTAGATATCTGAAAGTAAGTTGTAACCAAGAGATTCAACGAGCATAACATTTTGTATGGAGCTATCATGTGAGATGGCCACCTTACCGAGGCCAACCACCTTACCCTTTGAGTTGTCATCGAAAGTGACAAACTTTCGAGGACCATCATTTCAACAAGCTCACGAAACATGTCTTTATCTCCGGTCATGTGATCGGTACATCCACTATCAAGAACCCATTCCTTTCCTCCTGACATATATCCCCGAAGATTTGCCATAAGACCAAAATGTCTCATTGCATCATCAAGATCGAAGTCACTATCATCATCCTCATCATAGTATCCATGCACAACATCGTCATGTGGTGGATCAAATCCTAGAGAGGATGATTCATTAGAATGAGTTTGACAATAATCTTGTCTATGAATTCTTATAGCTTCGGAAATAATGTCACTAATAATACCAACATTTCCTTTGGCACGCATAAGGTTTGTAAGCTCAAATAGACGATCACCAAACATAGGATCACTAGTGTTCATTTTACTCAAAGCAATAGACTTATAGAGAATCTCATCTAGATTTTTCAAAGAATAATCTGGAAATCGTTCCTCAAGAAATTTCCATATAGTGTAGGCACACTCAAAAGTAGGCAAGATTCTAACCAAGTTTCTAGGCAAGCCTCTAGTAATAAGATTAACAGTTCTAAGATTTCTAGTCATGTCAATAGCTTCATCAAGGGTAGGATGCATAGGATCAACATGAGGTGCACAAGGGCTAGCAATGTACTTGTTAAAATGATATTGATTGAAAATAACAAGCATCTCATTTTTCCACTCATGAAAATACTCTCCATCAAGAATAGGCACTCTATGACTAAGACTCCCCAAAGTAGACTCATCCATCTTCCTCCAATGGTGATTAAACCAAGGCAATGGAGACCAATGCTCTGATACCACTTGTAGGACCTTGAGAAGAGGTGTCTAGAGGGGGGTGATTAGACACTAAGTACTAAAGTTGCAGTTTTTAAGTTTCTTTAAAGTTTGAGTGGAGTTTAGGCACAAGTTTAACATTCACAACATATAGCAAGCAAGCATGCAAAGAGTATATGAGCAGCGGAAAATAAAGCATGCAACTTGCAAGAAAGTAAAGGGAAGGGATTGGAGGATTCAAACGCAATTGGAGACACATATGTTTTTTGGTGTGGTTCCGATAGGTGGTGCTATCGTACTTCCACGTTTGGTGGAGACTTCAACCCACGAAGGGTAACGGTTGCGCGAGTCCACGGAGGGCTCCACCCACGAAGGGTCCACGAAGAAGCAACCTTGTCTATCCCACCATGGCCGTCGCCCACGAAGGACTTGCCTCACTAGAGGTAGATCTTCACGAAGTAGGCGATCTCCTTGCCCTTACAAACTTCTTGGTTCAACTCCAGAATCTTGTCGGAGGCTCCCAAGTGACACCTAGCCAATCTAGGAGACACCACTCTCCAAGAAGTAACAAATGGTGTGTTGATGATGAACTCCTTGCTCTTGTGCTTCAAATGATAGTCTCCCCAACACTCAACTCTCTCTCATAGGATTTGGATCTGGTGGAAAGAGGGTTTGAGTGGAAAGCAACTTGGGGAAGGCTAGAGATCAAGATTCATATGGTAGGAATGGAATATCTTGGCCTCAACACATGAGTAGGTAGTTCTCTCTCGAAATAGGATCTTTGGAAGTGTAGGTTCAGTCTGATTGCTCTCTCCACGAATGAAGAGGAGGTGGAGGGGTATATATAGCCTCCACACAAAATCTAACCGTTACACACAATCTACCAAACTCCGTGGGACCGAATCATTGAACTCGGTCAGACCGATTTAGCAAATAATGTGACCGTTAGGGTTTTCGGTGGGACCGAAATGCAACTCGGTAGGACCGATATGGTTAGGGTTAGGGCATAACGTAATCTCGGTAAGACCGATTACACAAACTCGATGGGACCGATTTTGGTAATAAGCTTTCCAGAGAGTTGGTCAGGCAATATTATCAAACTCGGTGGGACCGATTATGATAATAAGTTAACCAGAGAGTTTGCATTGTAATCTCGGTAGTACCGATTGCTCAAACTCGGTGAGACCGATTTTGATAATGGACATACACAGAGAGATTACAATCCCATCTCGGTGAGACCGAGATCCCTATCGGTGAGACCGATTTGCCTAGGGTTTGTGGAAGTGGCTAAGACATCCAAACTCGGTGGCGCCGGATAGAAAGAATCAGTGGGGCCGAGTTTGACTTTAGGTTTAGGACAAATGTGTGGAAGTGGGAAAGTAGTTGAGGGTATTTGGAGCATATCACTAAGCACATGAAGCAAGAGGCTCATTAAGCAACACCTCATCCCTCCTTGATAGTATTGGCTTTTCCTATAGACTCAATGTGATCTTGGATCACTAAAATGTAAAATGAAGAGTCTTGAGCTTGAAGCTTTAGCCAATCCTTTGTCCTTAGCATCTTGAAGGAGTTCCCACATCCTTTAGTACATGCCACTCCATTGTTGAACTTATCTGAAACATACTAGATAAAAGTGTTAGTCCAACAAGAGATATGTTGTCATTAATTACCAAAACCACCTAGGGAGCACTTGTGCTTTCACATCTTCACCAAATTTGGAATTGATAAGCAACTAGATGTAGGGAGCATATCCACAAAATCTCTTGTGCTCACATGTAGTCCTCTTGATAGTCTCAATAATGAATTCCTTCAGGCTAAAATGTCCTAGACCCGATGACTCATTATTCTGTCGACACAAGAGCTCTTATAGAACAGAGGAACCTGACCTATATGCACATGCAGCTCCGTTGATGATATCCATGAGACCCATCGATCTCCGAACATTCTTTGCTCGTGCACAAATGAGCATCAAACCTTTTACATCTTCCCGTTGAGCAAATAGAACATTGGGTAATATTACCTCTGTCCCAAATTACTTGCATTAGGTTTGTCTAGATATGAACGTATCTAACACTAAAATGTGTGTAGATATATTTGTATCTAAAAAAAATCTAAGACAAGTAATTCATGACAGAGGAAGTAGTTGGTATGCGTTTGTTTGCTATGATTGCACCCAAGAATAATTCCATGAATTTTTTTACTTTACTTGGCACCTGAAGTTTCCATAGAATCCCCCAAACAGGGGTTACCCCAGGATGGCCTTTGACTATCAACTCACCTCAGTTTGTCTCTATGTGTGTGACCCCATTCAATATAATATGTCGATCTAACAGAGAAGGCATACAATCTAGTGTTGTGCAAGGCCACAGTCTTCATTGAGATTTTTTACTTAGGGTATTCGGAGAACTCTATCTGCATCAATTAGATAGAAAATTCTCTAATAAGCACCTCAACCCATTTCCCTGTAATCATGCCTATTAGTTCATTTGTCGAGTGTAGCAGAATTTGTTCCCTTGGAGTTTGGATCATGCGAGATGGTCTACCTCACACCACAAAGAGTTTGAGAGGAGGTGGTTGCACTATATTAGTTGTGTATATACCCTAAGGGCATGTTCAGTTTACAGAGGATTAAAGGGGTTTGAGGGGGATTAAATTCCTTGCAAGTAAATAAAACTTCAATCCTCTCCAATCCCCTTGGAGGGGGGATTAAACAAACTAAGCTTAAGGCCTTGTTTGGTTAGACCAGTATTGGCAAGGATCGGGGTTCAGTCCACATGGTTTGGCCCGATCGGATTAAGTCCCCGAACTGGCACGATTGCGCGTTTGGTTTAGGCTGCGGCCGGAAAAACCCGGGCTGAACCACGAAGATCCACGAAGAGAAAAATATCTTCTCAGGGGTGTGAAATAGATCAATGGGAGGCGAGGATGTGGCGGTGAAAAAAGCCTACATCATTGCAACCAAGGCATGGTGTGCTGCCGATAGCCTCGACTATCTAACAATGACGATATCACCCTAAACCTCTCCTCCCCCTTCCTCGCCCCCTCGACTGCTCTGTCACTCGAGCTTCAACGACTGTGCCTCTCTCCGTTTATCCAGTCATAGAGACATGGGGACTCGCTGGAGTCAAGGCTCCCCTCATGATCCCAAACTTGTTCATACATATACTTATCTTGTGCTTTTCAACTCTCAGATTTTAGGAAAAATATGTGAATTAGTGTAATTTGGCCCTTGTTATCACAAGTTTGATTCATTTGCCGCCCCACCCTTGATATTTGATTCCTAGCTCCACCACCGTGTCTATCTCCTCGTCTCGTGCAACAACCAGACGATCCTTTCTTCTATCTCTCCGAGGGCCATGCCTTCGCCTACACGAACTGCATCATGGGCGAGTCCGACATATGCTTCTTGATCTTGATTTTACAAGCCCCACGTATGCGATTGATTTGATTCGTCTTATTTCCCATTAACTTCTCAAATGGGGCAATGGATTCTTTGTCTTTTGGTTGCCTCGTGGTCGACCTAACTGAGGAATTTATGGAAATTTGATTATGCTTGTGCCCATAGTTTAGAATCTTCCGTTCTTGTTTCCTATGGGGGAAGGTGGTTGCTCTTCACAAATGGGTAAAAAGGATAGTAGTAATTGCTCTCCATTTTGACTGGGTGTGTTGCTCTTAGAGATGACGAAAGGGAGACAACACCTAGATGTTTGAGGAGGGAGGATGCATCCTTGGAGCTACACGAGAAAACATTAAGGGAGTGTTTGGTTGTCTGCATAACACCCATCCAGGCCCTAAGGATGAAAATTTGGGCCGTTTGGTTACCTACGCGTGCGAATGAGCCTACATAGCACATTACTCAAAAGCCCCAGAGCCTGGGTATGGAGGAATGATCGAATTGAGTGTTTCCAGCCAGCCATGCCCAATCGAGTGCAAGCACTGCAACGTGGGAATGAGTTGGAGACGCTACATTGTTTCCCGGAGTCATGCAATGAATCCCCTCACCCCTATCTCACTGTTGACTCTCGGAGGACATTAACAAGCCAGATTAGAGAACCATGTGCATTGATTTAGCCACCAATTTAGACTTGGAGGCTTCAATTTGAGTGTTAATTTGGGTTTAGGATCGTGTTTAGGGTTTCATACGACTCAATTAGGGTGTGGATATGGGGTTTTGTTTGGGTGTCCAAGTCTTGTTAGCTTTGAGTGTATATATGGGGTTAGATTAGGGTGTGGATATGGGGTTATATTTGGGTGTCATATAGGGCTCGATTAAGAGTTTGATATGGCTCGAACTGGTCTTGTCGGCATGAAACCTCTTGATCTTGTTGTAGGAGCCTGCGGCAGTGATGATGTTCTTATTGTTATGGTAGATGCAGATGTTTTCCATGTAGATTTAAATGTTCAGCTTCACGATCAGTCCATGCTAATTTGTTACATGTGCTTGTGTGTTGATCTTCATGATTAGTCCATGGTAGTTTGATACATCCATTGATCTTGTTCAATTTGATTAGCATGACAAGAGCTCCAAGGACAAGGAGGTTGCTGGGGTAGCGCCTCGCAGAGGCATCGGGGGAGGCTGACGAATATCGGCCATTTCCATAATCGATATGTCCAACGACTTCTACAAGGTGATTTTAGCACCTGGGTTGGAGCTATTACCGATCCCCGACAACTTCAGTAAACACATGGGCACAATCCCACAGGAGACTAAACTCAAGAAGAACACCGACGAAGGTCAAACTTTGGGAGATCAACGGAAGGCTAGCCATGGATGAGGGTTGGGCCGGCTTCGCCATTGCTCACAAGCTCCAGATCAACTACCTCATCATCTTCAAGGTGTTGATCAAGGACACCTTCAGGATCATTGTCATCGACCTTTCCATAGCAGAGGTGGTGGCCAAGTGCCAGAGCACAACAAAGCACTTATCTTGATCCAAGTAGTTTAATGTGTTTTCATTAGTCTGTCGATCTATGTTGTTATTATCATCACTATATGTTTATGACTCCGTCGTCATTATTTTTGGCTATGCTTGTTAATGTAGTGCCTATAATGTAATGTAAATGCTTGTTCAAATAGGTATGCTCTGCCTATCAGTGTGTGTGCGCGCGCGCGCGGCGGTAACCTTACCACTCGAACAACAGGTTACCACGCCGCATGTCTTGAACGTAACCACTTACCACATGTTTGCAACCAAACGGCATGCTAGCGGTTCGCCACTAATGCAAGTTGTGGTTTTGCGGGCAACCAAACTAGTTGCATAACATGGGAAGGTTTTAAGCTTGCATTAGGTCAGCCAGGCTAACCGTGCTACATATGCAAGGAGGCCAAAAAATGATGCAGATAACCGAACACGCCATAAGACAATGAGAGATGCAGCATGCTCGTGCCCAAGATGTGTGTCATCTTGACTGGATTATCATGATGATTAACCTCCAGCTTGTTTGATTAGGCATCCCTTCTCTTTCAGTTCTAAAGTTCGTTGGCAATTGCAATATTGTTGGTGATGGGGAATTTATCCAGAGAATAAGCCCTTGGTTTATTCATTTGTTTAACTTTGGTAAACTACATCTTTGGTATATGATTCTTGCTTTCAAATTAGGACTGGAACCAAGAACTGAGCAGTTCATCTTTTATTTTCTGATGCCACTTCTAATGTATTTGCATGAATCATTTCATTTTCTTTTGAGATTAGGTATTGGTTCTAAAAACCTTTCTGCTGCACTAGTTGCTAATACCCACTCCCTCCGTATCAAAATATAAAACCTTTTTTTGACACTATGACAATGTCAAAAGATGTCTTACATTTTGATACAGAGGGAGTACTGTTTTGTCAAATTCTATACAAACCCCTTTGAACATCATTTACTGCTGATCATGGTACCACATACTCCCCCGGAGTAATAAAAAATAGCCTAGTTCCACTCGGAGTAAATGGAAGTGAACCAGTGCAATGTCTTGGGCAGTACTAATACCAAGCTCAACTTTGTTTAAGAATCAAGATAAGACTGAGTTCTTGAGTGTTCAAGGTCAAGGGCTGGATTGAATTACCGAACTGTAATGATAGTACTAATACCAACCTCAACTTTGTTTTAAAGAATTCGAGATAGCACTGAGTTCTTAAGTGTCTAAGGTCAAAGGCTGGATCAAATTACCTTACTGTAATGATATCATTGTGCGAACACCTTATTGTGTTAACATCAAATGGCGAGTAAATAAGAGATCACAAATACTCCATAGATAAGGCAGCATAATATCTCTAGCCACCGTGTCAGTTTTGAACCCCTCTTATAAAATAGCATGCATGTTACTGATTGGACTTGTCATATCCTATCTGTTTAATTTTTGTTGTGATCTATCTGATTGCTTATTGCTCCAATTTTGCTTTCCAGGTGACCAAAGCTCAAAAAAGGATGGACATGTGAACCAGCTAACTAAAATACAGCAGTATCACAAATAGATGTTCGCTTAAGATTAACACAACAAATAGGAATCAGATGATTCAGGTTATATGAATCAGCTAAAATAGCAAATTAGCGCCTATATTTTTAAAGATGATTGACAAGGGAGTCCTGGTAAATATACTTCGAACTCGTTGACAAAGAGCTTAATAATCTAAGTGATAATTGCTGCAAGCAATTCATAAAAGGCCAGCAGCTCGTTAACATGCATCACATTTTATTTCAAACCTACTAATTTCACGGTATTTGAAATTGTGCAGTATAACCAATACCAATAGATCCCTGCACAATATATTGCTTGCAGTACAACCAATACCAATTTCAGCTAAAATAGCAAATTAGCTCCTATATTTTTAAAGATGATTTACAAAACGAGTCCTGGTAAACATAATTCAAACTCGTTGACAAAGACCTTAATAATCTAAGTGATAATTGCTGCAAGCAATTCATAAAAGGCCAGCTGCTAGTTAACATGCATCGCATTTTATTTCAAACCTACCAATTTCACGGTGTTCAAAATTTTGCAGTACAACCAATACCAATATATCCCTACAGAGTATATTTGCCTACAAGAAGTCATTTCGTATAGGAAATTAATCGAACAGTGGCAAATACTTTCACCAGTAAGTTCACTTTACTTGAATCGAACTTCATGCAATGAAATATAAATCCTGTAGATTTTTTCTTGCAATGTTAGAGCATGGATACAAACTCTAGCCCATATGGCAATAAGCCACAGTGGTAACAAATAAAGTATGAGCAAATAACCTGTTCATCACGTTCAGATATATAGAACATCTTTTAAAAATAGCAACTCTCGACAAATAATTACAGTTGTACCCAAAAAGAGTGTACAAGGTACAAGACTTACAAAATTAACAACAGAAAACACATATATCGCCAAACATATCAGCTAACATGCGGTCCAAAGTAAGTATAATAACTCCAAGTTCAGCTACATATGAATGTTCATATGATTATAAGCTATTCCAACTTACCATCGATCAACTAGCATAGAAGATAGAACACACAAGCAAATGTAACTCAACTAGTCCATATCACAGAACCAAAGTACTGGCTTCACTGCAACTGATTAGTCCACTAAGCAGTTCGATTCATGCTCCATGGACACTAGTCATAAGATGTTCTTACCTGCAAACTCTATCTTCTGGCTCAATCAAAGAAGCCCTCAATCTCACGGGTCTCTGACACGACGGCATCAGATTCTGGGGGCGGTGGCCATTCAGACGATACAGTTTCTGCGCTATTCGCAGGTCCAGCACCTCCTTCCCCTGTCATCGCCTCTGCGAGCTGAGTAGGCGACGTCGCAGCCGGAGCCACTGCATCACTATTGGTGCGGATGCGGCGGCGGTTGGTCGTAAACCGGATAGTGATCTGTGTTGGTGGCGGATCCAGTTGCTGGGGCTCCACCCCCTCGAGGTTGGTGGGCGGCAGGCAAGAGCGGCAGACAGGGCAGGAATTGTGCATCTCCAGCCACTGCACGATGCAAACGGAGTGATAGAGGTGACCGCAGGGGAGCCTCCGCGCGGCGACGGCGAGAGGGAGGTCGTCCTTGCAGATGGCGCAGACAGAGGCGGGCTCGGACACCTCGACCGTCGGTACGGCGGCGATCGACGCCGCGGGCGCCGGGGGCTGGCCCTGCCCACCGATGTGCCCCTGCTGCTGGAGCACGGATACCGCCGCGGCCGCGGCGGTGGCCACGGAGGTGGGATCGTCGTAGAGGCGGCGAACGAGGCGGGTGAGATAGGCCTGGGCAGCGGTGTGATCGATCCCGAGGTCGATGTCGTCGGGCTCCTCCGAGGAGTCGGAGAGGAACCCCGGTGGCGGGGGCGGCGGCGGTGGAGGAGACGAGGTCGACGGGTTAGGGTTCTCCTCGAGGAAGTCGCTGCGGCAACGGGGGCAGAGCAGTAGCCGCGAGGGCGTGGCGGCCGGCGCAGGGAGGGAGACGGTGGCCTGGCACTCGTAGCAGTAGAAGACGACGGGCGCGGCCTCCGTCTCCGCCCCCGCGGCCGCCGCGTCGGCCGGAGGAGGGGAGGACGCCGCCGACATGGCTCTCTCGGGCCGGTTGAGGGCTCCGCCTCCGGCCCGCCGGTCGTCTCGTTTCTCCTCTCCCTGTTGTGTTGTGGTGGGGGCGGTGATTGGGTGGGTGCCGTGCCATCGGCTCGGTTGTTTTGGGAGTGCTTAACTATCGGCGGCCGCGCTGGGCCCGTGAGGGTCACACGAGATTAGGCTGGCGAGCCGGCCCACGCGCAAGCCCTTTCTTCTTTGATAACTGCCCCACCCGGAAAGCCCCTTTTTAGACACCATGTTATTTAATTCTCAAAAAAAAAAGACACCATGTTATTCTAAAAAAGAAGAAGGAAAAACCTTTTAAAAGCCAATAATCTGCATCGGTCGACCGATATCATGCATGGATCGGTCACCTCGCTAGTGGCAGGATCTAGCACGTAGAGCCGTCTAATTGGATTGATTGCTTAGTCACCATCTACCATGCAAGTAGATGGAAACAAACAGAAAAAAAAGTCACCTCCACTTCTCTCACTCCCTTCGCGTGTGGTCGCTACTGCTCCTTGTCGTGAAACCGTCGTTGTTGCTCTTTCCATGAAGTCGAGGTCACGCCGCTCGCAGTTCCCAGCTCTGTCGTGAGCTACAATCGCCATGGTCCCCGTCACAGCAATGTAACAACACTATCAGCATCACCGACGTTCGTCGCACAACCAATCTTCGATCGCAACTCGACATGCTGCTAGTTCCAGTGTTGCTGATGTCAGGTTTCAACATTCGCACCACCCCACCACAGCTTCGGCTCATGTCAACCGCAACACCGTCGACTAATTCTTTGGGTTTTCCTTTTTCTTGTTTCTCCTCTTCTTGTATGTGTTGTGGGTGGTGTGGGTTGGTGGTGTGCCACCATCTCAGTTATTTTGGGAGTGCTTAACTATCGGCCGCTACGTAGGACCGGAGGGTCATACGACATTAGGCTAGCAAGTCGGTCCAAGCGCAAGCCCTTTCTTCTTTATAACTACCCCACACGGAAGCCCGGTCCCTTTTTTAGACATTGTATTGTCAAAAAAGAAATGGCAATACCCTAAAAGAAAGGCCAATAATTTGTGGTGGTCGACCGATATCAAGCATCGGTCGGTCACCTCACTGGTGGCAGGACTCACACGCATGCTCTGGACTCGTTGACTTCTCCTCTTCTCCTCGGTACGACCGCCGGTACAAGCAAGGTCGCTCGTACCAAGCGTCGTCAAAGCCTCTGGGAGCCTTTTTGACATACTTTTCCAAGCCTTTTTCTTATTATTCCTGAGAAGTTAGTTCCAACAAAAGTATTAGGCAAATATCGAGAAGATATAATTGAGCAATAGTACCACACCTAAATTTTTGAGAAAACTAATAATTTCACCTAATGAAGACTTAAACCAAATCATCTTTAATAGCAATTCATGCAAAGTGCCAACGTAAAAATATGAATGCAATCAAGACACGAAAGACACATAAATAAGAAAGGCACCTTCTTACTACCAGGTTGCTTCCCGACGGTGACTTTCTTTAGAGCCATATAGCTAGGTTTCGATGCTCCACATATCCACCCAAATACCAAGGAATGTCGACTCGGAGTGTAGTTAGACTTACCTCCGATTGATGTTTGGAGCATCTCATGGCAGTGTAGTCGGAATTGTACCCTCTTGCGGTTCATTGACATCATGTAAGTAAAGAGATCCTCACTCTCAAGCGAGAACTGATGCACCGAGTGTTGGGGAACGTAGTATTTCAAAAAAAATCTACGATCACCCAAGATCTATCTAGGAGAAGCATAGCAACGAGCGGGGAGAGTGTGTCCACGTACCCTCGTAGACTGAAAGCGGAAGCGTTTATCAACGCAGTTGATGTAGTCGTACGTCTTCACGATCCGACCGATCCTAGCACCGAACGTACTGCACCTCCGTGTTCAGCACACGTTCAGCTCGATGACGTCCCTCGTACTCTTGATCCAGTTGAGGTCGAGAGAGAGAGAGAGAATTCCGTCAGTACGACGGCGTGGTGACGGTGATGACGAAGTTACTGGCGCAGGGCTTCGCCTAAGCACTACGACGATATGACCGAGGTGGAAAACTGTGGAGGGGGGCACCGCACACGGCTAAAGATCAACTTGTGTGTCTATGGGGTGCCCCCTCCCCCGTATATAAAGGAGGAGAGGAGGAGGCCGGCCGGCCACAAGGGGCGCGCCCAAGGGGGGGAGTCCTACTCCAAGTAGGAATAGGTTCCCCCCTTTCCTAGTCCAACTAGGAGAAGAAGGAAGGAGAGGGAAAGGGAGAGGGAAAGGGAGAGGGAAAGGGGCCGCGCCCCCCTCCCCTAGTCCTATTCGGACTCCCCTTGGGGGGGGGGGGTACGCCACCTCTTGGCTGCGGCCCTCTCTCTCCCCTAAAGCCCACTAAGGCCCATAACTTCCCAGGGGGGTTCCGGTAACCCTCCGGTACTCCGGTTTTATCCAAAACTCTCCGGAACACTTCCGGTGTCCGAACAACATGGACCAATATATCAATCTTTATGTCTTGACCGTTTTGAGACTCCTCGTCATGTCCGTGATCTCATCTGGGACTCCAAACAACCTTCGGTACATCAAATCACATAACCTCATAATACCAATCGTCATCAAACGTTAAGCGTGCGGACCCTACGGGTTCGAGAACTATGTAGACATGACCGAGACACCTCTCCGGTCAATAACCAATAGCGGAACCTGGATGCTCATATTGGTTCCTACATATTCTATGAAGATCTTTATCGGTCAAACCGCATAACAACATACGTTGTTCCCTTTGTCATCGGTATGTTACTTGCCCGAGATTCGATCGTCGGTATCACCATACCTAGTTCAATCTCGTTATTGGCAAGTCTCTTTACTCGTTCCGTAATGCATCATTCCGCAACTAACTCATTAGTCACATTTCTTGCAAGGCTTATTGTGATGTGCATTACCGAGAGGGCCCAGAGATACCTCTCCGACAATCGGAGTGACAAATCCTAATCTCGATCTATGCCAACTCAACAAACACCATTGGAGACACCTGTAGAGCATCTTCATAATCACCCAGTTATGTTGTGACGTTTGATAGCACACTAAGTGTTCCTCTGGTATTCGGGAGTTGCATAATCTCATAGTCAGAGGAACATGTATAAGTCATGAAGAAAGCAATAGCAATAAACTAAACGATCATAGTGCTAATCTAACGGATGGGTCTTGTCCATCACATCATTCTCTAATGATGTGATCCCGTTCATCAAGTGACAACACATGTCTATGGCTAGGAAACATAACCATCTTTGATAAACAAGCTAGTCAAGTAGAGGCATACTAGGGACACTCTGTTTGTCTATGTATTCACATATGTACTAAGTTTCCGGTTAATAGAACTCTAGCATGAATAATAAACATTTATCATGATATAAGGAAATATAAATAACAACTTTATTATTGCCTCTAGGGCACATTTCCTTCAGTCTCCTACTTGCACTAGAGTCAATAATCTAGTTCACATCGCCATGTGATTTAACACCAATAGTTCACATCACCATGTGATAGTTCATATCGCCATGTGACTAATACCCAAAGTATTTTACTAAAGTCAATAATCTAGTTCACATCGCTATGTGAGTAACACCCAAAGAGTACTAAGGTGTGATCATGTTTTTGCTTGTGAGAGAAGCTTAGTCAATGGGACTGTCACATTCAGAGCCGTATGTATTTTGCAAATTTTATATGTCTACAATGCTCTGCATGGAGCTACTCTAGCTAATTGCTCCCACTTTCAATATGTATCCAGATTGAGACTCAGAGTCATCCGGATTGGTGTAAAAGCTTGTATCAGCATAACTCTTTACGACGAACTCTTTATCACCTCCATAACCGAGAAATATCTCCTTAGTCTTCTAAGGATAATTTAGACCGCTGTCAAGTGATCCACTCCAGGATCAATATCGTACCCCCTTGTCAAACTCGATCATGGCAAGGTACACAATAGGTTTGGTAGACAACATAGCATACTTTACAAAACCTATGGCTGATGCATAGGGAATGTGACGCGGAGCATCCGACCATCACCCCCATGTACACTATGACTACTCTCCAAGTACCAAGTGGACATACGACGAGACCTCAAACATACGCCATTGGACACAAGGTGAACCCGCTCCTAAATGCTTCTCCTTTCCATTCATGCGAGACATGGTTGCTACCTAATGCAAGGACACTACACATGCCTAGGTACCAAGGAGACCCTCTCGGAGATGCTCGGAATGATGGACAAGTCCCCAAGTACAAGGATGAAGGAGCACGACGAGAGGAACTGGAGAAAGGCTACAGGACCCGGACATCCGGCCCTGGCCCGGACATCCGGCCCCTCAAGATGTCAACAACAGTAGCAGCCTAGCAATCGAAGTGCTACAGGACCCGGACATCCGGCCCCTCCTGCAAGCCCGGACATCCGGCACCAGCTCGGACATCCGGCGCCCCATCACAGAACGTCCAGAAGCTGGATCTCGCCAGCCCGGACATCCGGCCCCAGCGCCCGGACATCCGGCGTCTCGGGAAAGCCCGGACATCCGCCCCATCCTGCCTGCGTGCAGTGTATCTGGGCCGAAAGCCCATGTACCCCTTCGCCCCTTAGACTATATATACTCCCCCTCCACCTACGTTTTAGGGTTAGCATTGGTTTAGCTCATATGTGAGATAGAGCTTTGCTCATCCATTACGGAACTACTCCACGAGAGAGACCGCGGCCCCTCTACGGAGAAGATCCCCTTGGATTCAAGACCTCCTCACGGAGAAGACCCCCATCAAGACCTCCTCACGGAGAAGAACCGGTTACCCTTTGTATCGTCCTTTTGTTGATCGTGGATCTTGTATCTCCTCTCCTGTTTCGAGGATCTAGCATATGTGTGACTATATCTTGTTGGTTTGAGAGTTCCTCTTGTGTTTTCCCTCGTTTTCCCCTCGTGTTCTTAGTTGGGATCCGCTCCTTTCGTGAAAGATCGGCCGTATAGGGTTCCACCCTACATCATCTTGGATCAGAGCAAGGTTGATCATGAATTTGGAGCCCCTACCCTTTTGTTTTCTAGCCTAGTTTTGTTGATTTTGTCCCAAATTCGAAAATTTCCCACAAAAATAGCCCCCAGATTTTTTTGTGATTAGTTGGTTTGATGATGTTTTGTTGATTTTGATCCGTGGATTCGTTGTGTCTTGAGTAGATCTAGCTTTCCCCCAATTTTCCCCACTTTCCATCCACGAAATCTCCGCAATTTTGCCCCTGAAATCATCAATTTCCGCCCCCAAAATCGAGTTCCTCGAGTTCATCCTCGGATTTGGAGCCCGGACATCCGGCCCGTCGCCCCGGACATCCGGCTCCTGGAGCGCATTTTTGCGCAGCGTTCTAGACATCAGATCCCGGACATCCGGCCCCGACCCCAGATGTCCGACCCCTGGGAATTCAGCCTTCCCCGTTTCACTGTTTTGACCATAACTTTCACATACGGAGTCTGATTTTCGCGTTCTTTAGCTCGGTGAGTAGCTATTGACATCCTCTATCCATCTAGATAGATTTCACCAACATTTGACGCCATCAAATTTTCGGAACTTTGGCATCTTTGCCTAGGGCTTCCACCATAACTTCCGCATAAACACCACCGACTTCCGCAACCTAACACATTTTGTTCCCCTTAGCATTAGTGGTTGTTTGAGTAGTGATTCGAGTCTCCTATGGTGTTTCAGCTACTTAGGGATGGTTGCTTCTTCCTCAACCACCACTATAACTTCCGCATAGGCTTACCCACCATACACTTCCGCCAACCCAACTTAACCAAATTTTGTTTGAGCTGTGAGTTGTGTCTCCTAAGGTGTTTCGGCTACTTAGGGACCGTGCTTCCAACTCCGACACCGTGTATAGTCCACCACCTTACCCTCCACTTCCTCATTGCGTCTCCAAACCCCATCATTGCATTTTCGCAATCCCATTGAGTTTCCGCAAAACCACCACCGCATCCCGCTACCACCATTTGACATTTGACGTTTGAGATTTTGAGTTCGCGGTTTTTCCGTTTCCTAAGGTGTTTCGGCTACTTAGGGACGAGTGTCCATCATCTTGATATCTCCATCAAGATCACCGCCACC